>JBBMOL010000074.1:3008843-3228843 GCA_037954665.1 Laguncularia racemosa
CTATTAAATAGGTTTTAGATTCTATCCGTAAACCCGTTTAATATTAATAATTCTTTAAATATATTTAAGTTTATATTGTTTTCTTTATTATTTATTCCAACTCATAGTCGCAATACACTTTCACGATTTCAACATAGAGTTTAAGGTTTTCTTTCATCATTTTTATTCTTCTTTATATTTATTTCTTTAATACATCATGCTTTTCTTTGACTTTTTTATGGTTAATGAATTGTAGTTTCTTAAAGTTTATATACTTGCATTGTATTATATTTTTCTTTTTTTTTAATGTTGTTATTAACTATTACTCCATATAAAGCCATATTTTATTTTCAATTGTGAGCTATTAAGGATATTAAGGACCAATTGAATCAGTCACCGTATAAATAGTCTCAATATATATAGAGATATGAAATATTATACTATGTATACATTAGTTATTATTCTTATAATGTTACATTTTACACATACGTAGCATATACATACTTGTATAAGTATGATAAAATCTATACATTAATACATAGTATTATAACTCTTTTATGCATAAAATATACATATAGTTGTTATTATTATTATTCAAATTTTCACAGCCAACTGAAATCACCCATAACTTTTCCGATTATAGCCTAAATATTACAAACTTTATATTCATGAAACCTTTGATATGCATATAATCAAAATATGCTTATAATCTAAACTTAGAAAAAAGAAAGGGGAAAAAAAAGACCAAAACATGGCTGACTATCCATTTTCATAATTTTGCCGTTCTTTACCCAATTTTGCATGAGATTGTATCGACATGATCTAGATTATATCGCAAGTCTAAATGTGAAGTAAAAAATGTATACAATTAAGTACCAAAATTATCCCCACGATAAGCTTGTAAATTTTGGAAATTTTGAATTAAAAAATAGGTAATTTGTGCAAATTATTTTAACTTAAAATCTAAGCCCATAATTGACTAATTTGACTAAAATTTCAATAAAATCATTATTGCATGTGATTTAGGTAAGTTATTACTTTATTTGACGCTTGAAATAGACATAAGAATGCTAAATTTGGATCAATTCAGCCCAAATAACCATCCATCCATTATGGATTTGAACTTGCACAATCAACTCAACCCATATATCCATCCATCCATTATGGGTTTGAACTTGCACAAAGGTACAAATTTCACACAAAATTATAGTTTTATTGACTTGATTTTTTAGATTGGCCAATTGAAGTTGAAACTTCAATATCCTACCCTTTTATTGGCATTGGTTTCGTAGAAAACAACATTGGAGGTTGTCATGGTGGTCAAATACATTTTCTTCAGTGAAAACATTCCAACCATAGATAGTTATAAGTTTGTGCATTAAAGAGGTCAATTCACCAAGCCTTAGGTTGTTTCTTAAAAGTGAAATTTTAGAGTGAGGTAGCTTAAGATATCAATTAAATGGTAATGTTGCATTTTTAAATTGTGGTTAAGGTGGTAGAAATAATAGGGACAAGTTGATGTTGTTCCAAGTTTTTGTTGCAGAGAATAGTTTGTGTAATGCTCTAGAACCTAGAGCATCATAACTCGACATGTATCACTATCACATAGCGACACGCTAAGGCTCTATACTTCATAATACTTCGAAACCTATTCATCTCCATTAACTATCACACTGCTATAACTTCAATAAAATAAATGACTCTTGGATGAGTCATTCCAATTCTCATTATTTAGTAACAACGAAAATCCCAAAGTAAACAAATATTTTTCTCACACTATTTAACTTAACTAGGAATATGCTATAATCTCCATAATTCAATTCAACTAGTAATACTCCAAATTACAAGTCTTCCCAATTTCCTCGCTCCTCATCCGCGTAGTAATAAATGCTCTCTCCCATTTTCATCCATGTAATGTCCCATCAAGTTCCCATTCACACTATACTCTACTTGCTCTTCATTCTCACTTGCAAATTTTAAAAAAATATAGGAATAGGGGTGAGCCTAAACTTAGTACGTGAGTACCACGCCCACATGCGCATGATCCACCACATTAATAACACATACATATATGCAACGTTAATCCACAATCCAATCACACCTCAACTTACACATTATTCATAATCAATTTCATAGCACAGAGGTATTCATAACTCCGATAGACACAATATTGTCCTAGTGGGAACTACCACCGCAAGCCCCACCTAAGTCTATTCTAACTTAGATCATTTTGATACACAGCTCTACTAGAAATAACGCAGCATACCTATCATCAAGGTGCTCCCTAGGGATCTGCTACTGTGAGCCCTTAGGCCAAGCTAAACACAAGCAACATACAATCTTTCAGTCACATTTCACGTTACATTACAAAATTCTTATAACCAATATATTTAATAACTACCTTACAATCACGATTAACAGACAAGGTAAACATATACCTGAGATCCTAACCTTAAGCATGTTTGGTCCTAAACTTAAGCTAAATTGAAATTTATACAATCATCAATATATTCTTCTTATTAGTGATCTAAGAATAATATAATTCCCTTAATTTCTCTTAATCTATTAGGTTATCTAAGGTCTTACTAATTTTATAGGTTATGTGGAAATTGGTTTAATTAGGAGTTAAATAGACATAAAAGGAAGTTATGTTTCACTAAACATAGCCATGTTAGAGGTCGTGTAGCTCAACATAACTAATACACGACCATGTCAAAGGTCGTCTATGAACACAATTGTGGAAATAGGTTGCATATCTCTCAATATGTTTTACATTCAATACGATTGGAACACAACCGTATAGACATGCCATGTATCTTTCAATATGTGTTGCATTCAACGGGGTCGAAACATGACCGTGTAGACAAGCTGTGTATCTCTTGATATATTTTCTCAAACCTTAATTCTTCTATATTAATTCCTCTTAAATCCTAATTGCTATGATTTTTAGTCTAATTAATCATTATATTGGCCACTTCTAATGTAAAGTTAGGTTCTAGATTGCTTACTTAATTCGAATTATGCTTGCAATCCAAACTTGGTTGATCCTTCACTTGCTCCAATTTTCCTTTTGATTCGATCTCTATCATTACAAAGATAAGCAGGCCTTAGGTTCATCATCATAATTAAGCACATCACAATTTACATGCTTACTTGTTGGACTCGTCGCGTAATTTTCTTACAATTCACCTTAATCCTTCATAAGGTTCTCTCTCTCTCCCTCTTTAGTTTTCTAGATAGAAATTGACAAATAAACAAAAGGATGAAACGCTAAGTTAGTTTTGCTTTTATAGTCCAGCTAGGAAAAGACAAATTTACCCCTTGCCCCGCTTGCTTATTTACACCATTGACATTATATATATATATATATATATTTTAAACCATGTATTACATTCTTCCCCTCCCCCCATTAAAAACTTTCGTCCTCAAAAGTTACTTAGAATTAAAAAGAGTTTTAGATGCTTTTTCTTCATTTCCTCTTATAATTCCCATGTTGCCTCTCGCTCTATTGATTTGTCCACTATACTTTAACATAAGAAATTCTTTTTCTTCTTCTTAATACTTGTTCCTTTGTATCCACTATTCACAAGTCTCTCTATAGAGGACAAGTTTAGCTATAAGGCTACTACTTGATCCGAGTTTAGTACATATTTTCTTAACATTGATACATGAAACACATCATGTACCCCAGCCAAACTTGGTGGTAGGGCCCCGCAATCCAAACCTAATTATCCCTTTAATTGGAGATATCTTCAATAGGACTTTATCCCCAACTTGAAATTCTAAAAGGTGTTGCCGTTTGTCTACATAACTTTTCAGGTGACTATGAGCTGATAGAATTTGTTGCTTTATTACTTTGACCTTGTCTATTGTTTTCTGTACTATCTCCAGCCCTAGTATTCGTCTTTCTCCCACTCCATCCTAGTATAAGGGAAATCTGCATTTCTTACTTTACAATGCTTCATAGGGAGTCATCTATATAGTAACTTGGTAACTATTATTGTAAGTAAATTCTACTAAAGGTAAGCGACCACTCCAATTACCCAATTGATCTAATGTATAAGCTCGTAGTAGATCTTCTAGAATTTGGATAGTTCTTTCAAACTGCCCATCTATCTAAGGATGAAATGTTGTACTAAACTAGAGTTTGGTTCCTAGGGCTTGATGTAGACTTTTCTAGAATCTTCTTATAATTTGAGTATCCCTTCCAGATGTAATAGTGGTCAGTACCCCATGTAATCTAACAATTTCTCTAATGTACATTTGAGCAAGCTTTTCTAATCTGTAGTCCACCTTAATTGGCAAGAAATGGGCAGAATTGATCAATCTGTCTACTATTACCCAAATTGCATCATATTTCTCCTTGGTTCACAAGAGCACTGTAACGAAATTTATAGTTACATGTTCCCACTTCCATTCAAATATAGGAAGAGGTTGTAACTCACCAACTAGTCTTTGGCGTTCAATCCTTATTTGTTGACATGTGAGATACCTAAACACATATTTTGCTATCTCTTGTTTCATATTTTTCCACTAGTAATTATTCTTAAGATCTTTGTACATCTTGGTGCTTCCTAAGTGTACTATATACCTTGAGTAACGGGTTTCTTTCATAATCTTCTTCTTTAATTCAGTATTATCTGGAGCATACCATTTGTTACCATACTTGACTACCCCTTCAGCATTTACTACAAATTCGGTGGCTTCACCTTGTTCTATTTTGCTCTTTATCTTCTAAATTCCATAATCTCCCATTTGTGCAGTTTTAATCTGATTGATAAGATTGGGTAATATCTAACCTATTTCCCACTTCCTGTGTCACCATTTCCAATTTCAGTTTATTCATGTCTTTTAGTATTTTTCTATAAGATGTGATTAATACTACAATATTTATCTATTTCTTCCTACTTAAAGCATCTGCAACCACATTTGCTTTTCCAATGTGATAATGAATTTCTACATTGTAATCATTCATCGATTCTAGCTACCTCCTCTACCTCATATTCAATTTTTTATGAGTAAACAGATACTTCAAACTTTTATAGTTTATAAATATTTTACACTTTTCCCTATAAAGATAGTGTCTCCATACTTTCAATGCTAAGATCATAGTAGCTAACTCCAGGTCATGGGTGAAGTAATTCTTCTCATACTATTTCAGCTAGCGAGAGGCATATGTGTAAACACCTCATTTTTTTCCCTTTAATCACAAATAATGTTTCATTTTTCATTTTTTTGTTTTTTCAATTTTTCTTCTATTTTTCATAAATGAAGGAAAAATAATGAAAAAAATAAAATAAATAGGAATAATACACCAATTTTGAAAAATGAGGGTAGAAATAATAATAAAAGATGTTAAGTAATTTTTATAAATTTTTATAATTTCAAAATAATATAAAAATAATAAAAATTGTAACGCATATATGTAAATTGCGTTTAATAAAAAAACGAGAAAGTGGGCTAGCCCAGCTAGTCCGATCGCTGGCCTTAGGCATGCGCGAGGGGGGGTGAGGTCACGAGTTCGAATCTAGGCAAAGGCACTTTGTGCCATTTTGATTTTTTTTCCTCCAGGTGACATGTGACAGCACGCGATTAGACAACAGAATCGCACATGCCAAGCGCATGCTCATCTTCAACCTTTGTCCGAGATCGGCGTCAATAGTGGGGAAGCAAAATCCGGCCGTTTTGATTTGAATTTTTGCACAAATCTAGCAGATCTCTGACTAAAATAAGACAAACATCATTAAATTAACATAAATCTTAACAAAAATCAAATATTTACACGAATCAAAAGGAAATCTAAAATAGGTTTCAACCGCAAATCCGATCTTAGCTTATCAGAAGGAAATCCAAGCTTATCAAGTTCGGTTTTTAGACCTATAAATAGGACTCGATGAGAGGAAGCTAGGGGAGCAATCAAAAGAGAGAAAAAGAGAGAAATACACGAGTTTGAAGCCTTCGCCGAAGTTCTTCAAGCCGCCGCTGACGACCACTACCAAAACCACCACCAGGAGCGGTCTTTAGTGCAAAGTGACACTACGTCCTCGAGAACCTAGGTTTCGACTCCTCAACAGCCTTCAACATCCGCCAGAAAGCCACCGTCGAAGAAACTTCGATCGCCGTGAGTGATTCGACCCGACCCGAGCCAACCCAGATCCAACTTGACCTAATCCAATTCGACCCACGTCCAGGTTAGCCAGATCCCTTCTTTTTTATTTTTGTTTATTTATTTATTCATTTACTATTATTAAAATAAAAATAAAAATAATAAAAATAAAATAATTTTTTTATTAGGTTTAGAGTTTTAATATATGTCTATTATAATTAATAGATAATTAATAAAAAATTTAATAAAAATTAATAAAAGTTAGAGTAATAATAAAAATTAAAAATTAATTAATAAAAATGATAAATATTTTTATCACGTAGAAAACTTCTTTTCATGAAATAAATAAATGAAAATAATTGATGTTTTTTTAAAATTAGAAGTTTTAGTTTTTAGAAATTTCTTTAAATAAATTTAAATGGTAATAAACGTAAACCCAGCATGTTTTCGTAATTAAAATTAACTGATCCACTAAAGTTTTATAAAAAGCAAACTATGACATGTTTAATCCCGAATAGCAAGTACGTAGGCACCCTTATGGAGCAACTCTAAAAAGAATAAAAATATTTTAAAACCATTATTAGTATAATCCTTATATCATTTTTTTCTAATATTTTTCTTTTATGCTAAAAATAATATCAGAACATAATTCAGATTTCAGAAGGATAAGGTGGTAACTTAGGGTTTTAATAAGATAGTCGCCGAGTCGAGAATCTTTGGTTTTTCTTTCTTCTTCTTTTTTCTAAAAAAAATGGAGATTTCATCGACTAGTTGTTCAAATTAAAATTAATCCACTCAATTAATTCTAATTTAATAATTTTTTCCAACTCTAGTTGGGTAACGACTCTAATAAATAAAAACTTCCTAGTTCAAGTCGAAGAATTATATTGGATGAACATATAATCTAATATGAATCGGATTAGGAAAATAATATAAAATTTTTAAATTAGACTCAACAATATGCAATGACTCTCCCATTCTACATAAGCACACACCCCAAACCTTGATTTGATACATCAATGAATACTTCAAATTCTTCTCCCATCTTTAGTAGAACCAACATTGGAGTTTTCATCAATTTATCCTTTAGTGTCATTAAGTTGCTTTCACATCCATCACTCCATACAAACTTAGACTTCTTCTTTATCAATTGAGTCAAAGGAGTTGCTAATCGAGAGAATTCTTCTACAAAGTGTCTATAGTACTTAACTAATTCCAGAAAACTCCTTACTTCTATTACAATCTGATAGGAGTCAAATTCCTATAGGACCTATCACTAGAGCAAGAGCCAAAAGATTACAAAATTTGGCGATAAGGGTCCTCTTTCAACAATCAGACCCCAAGAATATTTGTTTAGTATCTTCTTTTCCATTACATATTTGTTGTGCATGCCAGCAGGTACATTTGTCGGTTTTTACAAGACGATGGATAAATTCGCTAAAGCTTAGTTTGTGAGTTATTCATAGACCTACATAAATCAAAGAAGTACCAATCCAACAAGTGTTCCATGGAAGAGAAGAACTGGCCATTTTGAGGGCTTATTTGTAATTGTATTTTGTTGTTTGAGAACCGGTCATTTGTTGGTTTAGTTTAGAATTTGGTTTTGTTGTTTTTATCCTAACTAGAGCAAGTATAAATACTTGCTAAGTAGGTTTTAGAAGAGACTTTTTAAACTCATATATTTTGACTACCTATTCACGTGAAAGAGGGTTCCTTCTTTTCACAAAATACTCTTATCAATTCTTCCATAGGATTGTAGCGAGTGGACTTAGATTTGTTATAAGTAGTATCAAGAAATTACAAGGTGATCCTAATTCCAACTAATGTGTAATATCTTGTAAGAAATTAGTTACTTTATGTTGTTCTTAGTTCACGTTAATTAGGGTTTATTCTTCAAGTTTTGATTCACGCCATTTTTATTTGGAAATTGGATTCAAATAGTGTTGTTTATTTGATTGGTTTTGGAATTCCAATTGATTTCATTGTAAATTGCATATTCAATTATCTAATTAGCATTTGTATGATTGTAATTGGATACTAGGCACA
Source organism: Laguncularia racemosa (assembly GCA_037954665.1). NCBI lineage: Eukaryota > Viridiplantae > Streptophyta > Magnoliopsida > Myrtales > Combretaceae > Laguncularia > Laguncularia racemosa. Next base: position 3,016,975 of record JBBMOL010000074.1, read on the forward strand.
TCACAATCCTTGGTCTTGGCCAATCACTTACTACCTTTACCTTCTCAGGGTTTACTGATATTCCATTCCTATTGACCACATATCTTAAAAAGGATACCCATTCTAACCAAAACTCACACTTACTGAATTTAGCATAAAGTTTTTCTTCTCTGAGTCTTCCCAATACTATCTTGAGATGTGCTTCATGTTTGTCTCTACTCTTAGAATAAATGAGGATATCATCTATGAAAACTACTACAAACTAATTTAGCCAATCTTTGAGCACTTTGTTCATTAGATCTATGAAGACTGCTAAAGCGTTTGTCAAACCAAAAGGCATCACTCGAAACTCGTAATGCCCATACTAAGTCCTAAAAGCAATCTTCTATATGTCTTCCTACTTGATTCTTAACTGATGGTATCCTAATCTCAAGTTAATTTTGGAGAAGACTTGAGCTCCCTATAATTAATCAAATAAGTCATCAATCATAGGGAGAGGGTATTTGTTCTTGATTGTAACTCAGTTTAGCTCTCTATAATCTATACACAACCTCATACTCCCATTCTTCTTCTTGATAAACAGCATTGGAGCACCCCATGGAGAAACACTTGGTCTAATAAACCCACTTGGAGCTCTTAAAGTTGTGTCTTTAGTTCAAATAGTTCAGTACATGTCATTCTGTATGGTGCTTTAGATATAGGTGTTGTTCCTGGTACAAGGTCAATATAGAACTCTATTTCTCTAGCTAGCACTAAACCTAGCAAATTTTTAGGAAAAACATCTACATACTCATTCATTACATACACATTTCCCAATTCCTTAACCTATCTTGTCTCTATTGATAAGGCTAACAGTCTTCTTTTATTCTACAACTCGTATGTTGGAAGAGTTATAGGCTTTTGTGGATCTAACTTGAATATAACTTGTTCCTCATTAGGAAAATTAAACCTAACCACTAGATTGTAACAATCTATAGTGGCATGGTACTTCGACAGCCAATTCACTCCTAAAATTAGATCAAATTTTGTCATCTCTAATACAAACAATTCAGCTGGGATTTTCTTGCCATGTATTACAATCTCCATATCTTTACATATATGATCTAATTTTCCTTCTACTCCAAAAAGAGTATTTACAATCATATCATCACCCAATGCAATAGGTTTTAATCCATATACATTCATAAACACTGATGATATACAGGAATGTGTTGCACCCATGTCCAACAATACATAGGTAGTATTTGAGTTTATGAGCAGTGTACCTCCTATGGTATCTTGATCATGGGCATCCTGCTGTTGCAATGCAAACACCCTACCAAGTGCCCTATGTCTTGGTCCAACATTCTGATTTCTGCTTAGTGGTCCTTTCGGTGCAAGTCTTACAAGTTGTTATGCTTGTAGGGGTGTAAACACCTGAATGTGATGAGCACCATACTTGAATGATCTGTGCCCTCTCTGCTTACAGGTATAGTAGAAGGTTTGAGGGAGAGTCCTTTCTATACAACTCCTACTAGTGTGTCCTGTTTTGCCATAGGAGAAGCATGCCCCTTCAAGCCATTTACACTACTGCAAATCATGCGGTCCCAAACATCTAAGACACCTCACACCCAGTCCTACCATAGTGGTGGAGGTAGTGTTAGAGATGCAAGCCTAGTTTGAATAAGTCTAGGAACATAAGCCATAAGTTTGGCTTGATATATAGTTGGCCTCTTTCCTTTGTCTGCATAAGGTATGGTGGAAATGAGCCTTTTCCCTTTTCCCCAGAATTGATCCCAATCTATAGGATAGTTGTTCCTCTATTCTCTTTTTACTTCATTCCAAATATTTAGCTTTGTCAACTACTTCTGCATAAGTAGTTAATTGAAAAGCCCCCACTTCATATTAGAGGGTAGGTTCTAATCCCCTCAAAAATCTTCTTACTCAGGACGCATTAGGGATGTCAACGAGATGGGTTTTGTCGGGTTCCCGACCCACCCGTCCCACTAAAAACCCTATAGGGTTTGGGACGAGTTATGGGTTTCATTTTAAAAACCCTGTAGGGTTTGGAAAGGGTAGTGGGACAAACGTTAAACCCGTTGGGATCCCAAACCCGTTAACATATATATATATATATATATAATTTAGTTAATAAATTATATTATTATATATTTAATAAAAAAATTTAAGGGATTACTATAGTGAACAGTATAGTTCTCACAAAACACACGGCCGTGCCTTCAATCGTGTGTTTAACCGTATGTGCTTCTGTGGGCGTGTTTCCTTAACACACGGCCGTGCTCTTTCCCTGTTCCTTCCAAAAAGCACATCTGTCTGTGCTGCAGACAGACACATAAATATTACATAGCGAGTAGAGTAGCAACAGTGAGAGTGTGAAACCAAGTATTCGGCACTCGTTTTCACGTTTCACCACACAGACACAGTGACACACACCGAGCCAAGCCATCCATCCACAACGGCATGACCACGACCACGGTCCACTCTTAACTCAACTTATAGTCACGGTCCACTTCCACTCGACGTGTACGATCCACCTCCACTCGAAATTTAAGACTCAATTGTAGAAACCCAGATCTAGCTGAAATTGGAACTCGATCTCGCTCTCGTCATCGCCCTCCTCCTGTGTAAGCTGTTGTCGCCTATTGCACGCATCAGCATCAGCTCGATCTCATTCGGCCACCATCGCACTCGCTCGCACTGTCAGGTACTGGGAAATTGTTATCTTTTAAGCTATGATGATGCCTTACTATTATCTGTTATTATAGGCTTCTCTAGGAAGATCAAATGAAAAAACGTAAAAAATTGGTTACTGGATTAGAAATTCGCTTTCCTTCATATTATTTTTTTGTCACTTGCCTCTCTCACACAACCGTGTGTGTAAAACCCACGCAAATAACACACGGTAGTGTCTCAAACCGTGTGTGCTTCTATAATTTTTCCAAGCTCAATACACAGTCGTGTCTTCAATTGTGTACTCAACCGTGTGTGCTTCTGTAGATTTTCCAAGCTCAACACACGGCCGTGCCTTCAACCGTGTGTGTTTCTATGGGCTTGTTTCCTTGACACATGGTCGTGCTCTTCCCCTGTTCCTTCCAAAAAGCATTTTTCTTCGTGTTTTCTTATCCGATCTCAATCCAAGTTGATATCTTCTCTCAAAATAGTGGTCTTCAGTCCTGAAACTAATAAATGATTTTTATGTTCTTGATTTTATGGAAATTTTTTCTTTGTTTGATCATTGTTTCTCCCAAATACTCATTTCTTAGGATGCCTATATCTTTTTTTGTGATTGTGGCCACATGATTTACCGTAATGCGTTTTATCTGCAAAACTTTTGTATTCATTCTATTTAATGTCTTGTCGTGGTGTCACAAATGGAGGATTATGCATCTGATTCTTTTATTTGTATTTTGTTTTCATACTTGCTAGCACTTGTATTTATGTTGAAGACAAATGTTATTTTTGTTTACTTTTATATAATATAGAAATAGACGAATTTGATATGCCCATTGATGCACATCCCATTGATGTTGAGGAAGAGGAAGGTCCATTACCATTACTTAGATCTGAAACAAAAGCATCGGCAACAAATCCCACAAGCACAACAAGTTCTCAAGTAGAAAGCAATGCCAATCAACGTGATAATCCCAATAAACGTAAGTTGAATTCTCTTGTATGGAATGATATGGTGAGAAAAACGATTAATGGGGAGGACGTTGCTATCTGTAATCATTGTTCCAAAACACTAAAAGCAAGTAGTAAACAAGGAACTAAGAATCTGCGTAAGCATTTGGAGAAGTGTATACAAATGAAGAAGCAGAAAGACATAAGGCAATGCCTACTATCTATTGAGAAACGACAAAATGAGAATGAGAGTTGTTTGAACATAGGAAATTGGACTTTCAATCAAGATATTTGTAGGCAAAGACTTGCAAAAGCAATAATTGTTCATGAATACCCCATTTCAATAGTTGAGCGTGAGTATTTCAAGGATTTTCTTGAAAGTATGTAACCACTTTTTAAGCATGTTAGTCGGAACACCATGAAAAAGGAAATCATGAACATCTATAATGGGGAGAAGGAAAAATTGAGAGTGTTGTTGAAAGCACTAAATTCTCGAGTTGCAATAACAACGGATTTATGGACATCAAATCAAAAAAAGGGGTACATGACTGTCACAGCACACTTCATTGATCATAATTGGAGACTTCAAAATCAACTCATGGAGTAAGATTCTTTACTTATATTATCTTTTCATAATCAATAATGGAAAATTATCTTATATTGAGGTTTTTTATATTTTCATGCAATTTTTTGTATGTTCCAACGCCATACACAAATGAGATGCTTGCCGATTGTTTGTTTAACTCGTTGATGAGATGGGGATTAGATAAAAAATTATCTACAATTACTGTAGATAATTGTTCTACGAATGATGCAATGATTACAACTTTGACCATGGAATTAAGAAGAGATGAGTTAATTCTTCGAGGAAAGGTCCTGCACATGCGTTGTTGTACGCATATTTTAAACTTAATTGTAAAGGAGGGTGTGGTCGTGATAGAAAGTGCGATTGAGAAGGTCCGTGATAGTGTTGCATTTTACTTGGCGACACCATCAAGAGTCGAGAAATTTAGAGAAGCATGTAAGCAATTGGATATTCCATATGATAGAAAGCTTGCCTTAGATTGCAAAACTCGGTGGAACTCTACATATAACATGTTGATGATAGCTATTGGATACAAAGAAGTTTTTTATAGAGTTCAATTTATGGATAGACATTATAAATGTCTTCCCACCGATGATGATTGGGAGGTAGCAAAAGCAATTTTCTAGAAGCTAGCGATCTTTTATGAGGTAACCAATATTTTTTCCGGTACCCAATATCCAACTACAAATTATTATTTTGAAAAGGTTTTTTAGATTAGAGAATCATTGGTTGAATGGAAAGGCTCTATAGATGTGAATATTAGAATGATGGCGGGGAAAATATTTGATAAGTTTGAAAAATATTGGGGTGATGTATACATCATTATGGCTGTTTGTACTGTTTTGGATCCACGTTTTAAGATGAAGGCCGTGGATTTTGTGTTTCCTTCTATTTATGGAGTAAATGCATCTGTAGAGATTCAAAATGTTAGAAACATTTGTTACGAGTTAGTTCATAAATATCAATCAAGGGGTAGATCTCGACTTTCTAAAGGTTTGAATAGTAGTAGTAGTAGTTCTTCTGGGAACACTTCAGCAACTACCCAAACCGTTCCTTTCGATTCTTCAAGAAAATCAAGGTTGGTGCAATTCTTGAGCACTATTAATACTGATGGCCAAGTCAAGTCGGAATCGAATCACTATTTAGAAGAAGTTATGTTACCTTGGACTGATGGTTTTGATATTCTTAGCTAGTGGAAAGTAAATGGAATTAAATATCCTACATTACAAGAACTAGCTAAAGATATGTTAGCTATTCATGTGTCTATGGTTGCTTCTGAGTCTGCATTTAGTACTAGTGGACAAGTAATTAGCTCACATAGAAGCAGACTAAATCCTAATACAATAGAAGCATTGATGTGTAGTCAAAGTTGGTTATCAAATGAGATAAGAGGTAAAAATTTTGATTATACAATAATAAGTTCTTTTATACATGGAGCAACTATTATTTGTATAATCTCTAATGTGTTTTATGGTGTTTTTTCTCCCTTTTGATAGGTTCAAAAATAGATGATGAAGAAGATGAGATTTGAAGACACTGGGAATCAATTGTCAAGTAAGAATTCCAAAAAATATAAGATTAATGTTTTTTCTATAGGTGTTTAGAATTTTTCTATTTCTATTAACACTTGTTAACTATATTTTTTTGTGTTATTTATTAAGTTACACGATTGGTATAGTAATTTTATTTTATTATAATTAAAAATATTTTTACGTCGACAACTTTATTTATCAACATGTAGATTTTCAAAAAATATTAAAATACATATAATTAAATACATTGAAAGTGCAAATATTATTTATTTTTAAGAACATAAGCTATATTTTATAAAAATAATCATAATGAATAAGTAAAAAATTTAAATTAATAATAGAATTATTTAAAAAAAAAATCCAACGGGTTTGGGACGGGTTTCAGGTTACTTATTCAAACCATATAGGGTTTGGAAAGGATAGCAGGTATCTCATAAAAAACCCTGTAGGGTTTGGGAATCCCCATAGGATAATGGGACGAGTAATGGGATTACTGATCTCGGCCCAAACCCATCCCGCTTACATCCCTAGGAAGCATCATCCCCTCTCGTTACTTCTAGCAAGAACTTGCTTAAGCGGTTCAACTCTACTTCATATGCCTCTACAGATCTACTACCCTACTCATAGTTATAATAATCTGGCTCCATTTTGTCTCTAATGCTACTAGGGAAGTACTTTTTTTAGAAGAGCTCCTTAAACCTCTACCATTGGTTAGGAGCTCCTACCAATCTGGACATACTAGTCCACCATTCTGCAACTTCTCCCTTTAACATATAAGCAGCATATCTCACCTTCCAGTCTTCAAGGACCATGAAGGCTTTAAAAGTCCTTTCATTCTCAATGATCCAATATTCAACCTCTATTGGATTATAAACCTTTAGGTGGAAATCCTTAGCCAACCTTACAAATCTATCCAACCCACAAGGTTCCTCTACAGGCCCAATAGGTCTCATAGCCTGTTGTTGTTGTTGTTGTTGTTGTTGTTGTCATTGTTGAGCTAGCATTCCCACTAGAGCATTTACAGTCTCTAGTAACTAAGAAACTGTGACATTAGCCTACTCTAGAGTTTCCTACTAAGGTAGTCTTTGAGGGTCCCTATCCTCTAAGGCATCTTCACCTTATCCAGCACTAGATGAGCCCCGCATGATACTTTTCCTTAGAGGCATTCTATGTAAATTAAGACAACAGAATAATCCCGAAGTTAGAATTTGTAAGGGAAGTTAATAACAGTATACATCCATGTATACTCAAGTTTAGACATATATATATATATATAAATAGACAGGAATATACAGTAAAATATAATTACATAAAATAATTGAAGTAACATAACATAATAGTTATCCCTTAATTTACCTACTCTCTTCATTTCTTATGGTTTTATAGATTATATACTTAGTCTTTTAATGATTCCAACTCATCTTCTACGAATTGAATCTCATACCTATTGATTATTACTTAATTCTAAGAGTCATCAACCTAATCTCTATTTGATCATATCCTAAATTCTAAAGGTCATCAAGACCTATGCCTTGATATCACTTAAGCTTTAACGTCTTAGAACCTAGAGCATCACAACTCGCCATGTGTTAGTATCACGTAGCGACACATTAAGGCTCTACACTCCATAATACTTCAAAACCTATTCATCTCCATTAACTATCACACTACTATAATTTTAATAAAATAAATTACTCTTAGATAAGTCATTCCAATTCTCATTATTTAGTAACAACAAAAATCTCAAAGTAAACAAATATATTCCTATACTATTTAACATAACTAAGAATATGCTATTATCTCCATAATTTCAATTTAACTAATAATACTCCAAATTACAAGTCTTCTCGATTTCCTCGCTCCTCATCTACGTAGTAATAATGCTCTCTCCCATTTTCATCCATGTAATGTCCCACCAAGTTCTCATTTGCATTATACTCTACTTGCTTGTCATTCTCACATGCAACTAAAAAATATATATAGGAAAGGGCGTGAGCCTAAGCTCAGTACATAAGTATCACACTCACATACATGTGATCCACCACATTAATAACACATGCATATATGCAACGTTAATCTACAATCCAATCACACCTTAACTTACACGTCATTCATAATCAATTTCACAGTACAGGGGTAATCATAACCGCAATACACACAATATTGTCTTACTAGGAATTGCTACTGTGAGCCTCATCTAACCCTAATCTACCTTAGATCATTTCGATACATAGCTCTACTATAGACTATGCGTCATACTGATTATCGAGATGCCCCTTAGGGATCTGCCACTACGGGCCCTTAGGTTGAGCCAAGCACAAGCAACATACAATCTTTCATTTCACTTTACGTTACAAAATTCTTATAACCAATATATTTAATAATTACCTAATAATCACAACTAACAAACAAGGTAAACACATACCTAGGATCCTAACTTTAAGCACATCTGGCCTCGAACTTAAGCTAAGTTGAAATCTGTACAATCATCAATATATTCTTCTTAGTACTAATTTATGAATAATATAATTCCCTTAATTTCTCTTAATCTATTAAGTTATCCAAGGTCTTACTAATTATTTGGGTTGCGTGAAAATTGGTTTAATTAGTTTTTAAATAGACATAAAATGAAGTTATGTTTCACTCAACACAGCCATTTTAGAGGTCGTATAGCTCAACACAACCGTGTTAAAGGTTATGTATCTTTTGGTGAGTCTTGGGTTCAATACGGTCGAAACACGATCGTGTAGACAAGCCATGTATCTCTCAGTATGTTATGCATTCAACACAGTTGGAACACGACTATGTAGACAAGCCATGTATTTCTCAGTATGTGTTGTATTCAACACGGTCAAAATAAGACCTTGTAGACAGGTCGTGTATCTTTCGGTATGTGTTGCATTTAACACGATTGAAACACAATTTTGTAGACAGGCCGTGTATATCTTGGTATATTTTCTCGAACTTTAATTCCTCTATACTAATTCCTCCTAAATCCTAATTGCTATGATTTTTGGTCTAATTGATCATTATATTGACCACTTCTAATATTTAGGTTCTAGATTGCTTAATTCGAATTACATTTGCAATCCAAACTTGGTTGATCCTTTGCTTACTCTAATTTGCCTTTTGATTCGATCACCATCGTTACAAAGATAAACAAGCCTTAGGTTCATCATCATAATTAAACACATCACGATTTACATGCTTACCTATTGGACTCATCGTGTAATTCTCTTACAATTCGCCTTAATCCTTTGTAGGTTTCTCTCTCTACCTCTTTAGTTTTCTAGATAAAAATTGATAAATGACCAAAAAGATGAAACCCTAGGTTAGTTTCACTTTTATAGTCCAGGTAGGAAAAGACAAATTTACCTCTTATCTCACTTGCTTATTTACACTATTACCATTTGATATATATATATATTTTAAATCGTGCATTACAATTTGATTCCTATTTTAATGGATTATTTTTAGAACAATTTTTGAATTTATGGTGACTGCAGTTTGGTGATTTATTGAAAGCCAATAATGGTTATAGGTATCTTGGTGGTTCATCACGACGATATAGTTGTGCATGCTCACAATTTGGGTGTTGATTGGTTTTGTTTATACATATTAATTCAAAAACTAGAGTTAAATAATGAGAGGGAAGGTTAGAGGGGAAAAAAAAAGTGAGTTTAAAAATAAAAAATTTATGCACTTATGTATTTTACAGGATCTAAGTTTAGTGAGTACTAATTTATTGCATATAATTTGTTAACCCGACTAGACAAACTAATAGAGATAACTAAAGGCAATATCATGAATTAGGAGTCTTATTTGAATTCTATTTTGCTTCGATGGTTATCACGGCAATCTACGAAGGAAGGGTTCCTTTCTTTTGTCTTTTATTTTTGGAGCATAGTGCTTCCACGCAGTCCATCTTAGTTGCTACATGGGAGCACACGCCGAAACACCATAATTTGTAATTAAATAAAATAAAACCTTGTTATTTACAAATTTGATAATAAAGGAAAATTGCCGAAATACTATCTATACCTTTTAATTTTATTTCATGGGAATTTTATTTACTCTAGTTGGATTTATTTCTACATTCACATTGCTATATAATATATCTATATTTTAGTTATAAACTAAAGAAGCTAATATATTTATTAAGTATTTCTCAGCTTAATTAAAAATTAATATTTCATTTTTACTCCGATATTTAAGCATATTAACATTAGATTTGGAAATTTTTGTTTTATACATACATTAATTTATGTCTACTCGTGAACAAATTATTTTATGAGAATTTATGGATTTTTTATTTTAGATTTCATTTTTTAATAGGTTTTTAAAATTTTGAAGGCTTATTTAAACATAATGTAGGATAGCATCACATCATGGTTGTGGATTGTTTTGTTTCTTTAGATTAGGTTATTTAATTCAGGTAGCATAATTGATCAGGTTTGAGCTGGTTGGGTTTTTGTAATATATTTAGGATTTCGAAGTTACATATTGTGGATTTGCATACATTAATTTAGCACTTTATGTATCAATATTGAACTTGATTTATAATTTAATTTGACCCACAATATTAGGGTTTTTCTCTCACACGTTCTTTGTAAATTAAAAACAAATTATTAGAAAAATTAAAAATATAATCTTAAATTATTGGTTAAATGTGAATAGACCCGGTATAACTTTACTTTTCCTTAACTTTTTCCCATACCTTCAATGAAGCCTCATAACTCTCACTATTCATTCTCTTTGTGGCAAGATTTTTAGTGCCTAACGATATTTTGATGTTTTTGTACAAATTTTTAAAAATTACAAGAAAATAAAGTTATACTCTTAAAAGTTTATAGAGTTCATCTGCACTTAATTAAAAGTTTGAGAATATCCAATACCCTAAATTATTTGATTTGATATTCTAGTATTTTTTAATTACTTTCCTAGAAATTGTAAGTAACTGAAAGAGAAGATATGGCTACTTGGGTTTATGAATTTTCTTTGGTTCTAAACCTTTGCTTCCAAATTCTGATCCCAAAACATCTATAGTCAATAGTATTTATTTCAAAAATGAAAGACGTGCAGACAAGACATGTCCATCCAAATTTTTAAAGTAGACCTATATGATATTAATCGCAAGATATGAAAGTTCAATTTTAATTGATCCACCTCAATCGACATGCAACACTCAATGATAAAAAACTGTAGATGCAAATATCATTGCCTTGTGCAGACAAGACATGTCCATCCAAATTTTAAAAGTAGACCTACATGTTATTAATCACAAGATATCACGGTTCAATTTTACTTGATCCACCTCGATCGACATCCAACATTCAATGAAAAATACTGTAGACGCAAATATCATTGACGTATTTTATTTACTTTTACCATCTCTGCTACTGTAGTTGACAAAGTTCGAAGAATAGTTTTAGATGTTTTTAACATTTTCCAGTTGAAGTATTTCAACATTCACCCAATTGCATTTGGAATTTTGAGTTCTAATATTAGGTTAATAATTGCTTTAAGCATGAGGACATTGAAATCTAGACAGATTAATTCCTTTCGAATGAACTGTCTTGAGCAGGAAATGAAATCTATTTTATTTATTGGATTGCAATTACAAGTAATAACGAGTGCTTAAAGCTGAATGTATCCAAAAAAGAAGAAGCTTCAAATTGAAAAATGTTTTTTGGTTTTTGGTTTTTCTTTTTCGATAGCCATGCAAAAAATAAGATAAGTAACTGCTCATGATAAATCAAAAGTAAAGAGATTCATACTAGACCAAAACATTCCTAAAGAAAGTATATCTCTCTTTATTCCACTCTTGATGAGGTTTGAGTTTAAGTGCTCTCGGTATTTTAAGCTAAAAAGGCATTCTTTATACAGGAAAAAAAAATCACTATATTTGATATTTCTTATATTATGATTATACTATAATCACAAATTGAAATGATTTTATGGGCAGAACCCTTGAACACAAACCGCGTCGGTGGTGGATTACGGATGCAGAGTGTCGAAGCCCATGCGATCATTTAATTTTGCCGGTGTGGGACAAAATGGCTAGTATTGTGTGATTGTGCTAATTGAATATGGGTGGGTGAGACATGAAAATTGAATGTTCCAACTGCTATGAGGCTACATTGGGATCATAAATAAAGGTCAGCATCCAATTATCTATAGTAGTAAAACTTTAGTTAATCATTCGAGGCTTCAATTACAAAGGAGGATGACTGATAATGAGTTTGAGTGATTTTTGTGAGGAAATTTTTTATTATCCTAGACTCAAATATCTTCACTCTTTAGAAATCTTAAATGAAAAGTTTGTTCCCTATAATCCCATCCCATAAGGCAATTACTTTACTAGTTCTACTTAGGGCTTAGTATAACAACTTATCAAACCCTAAAATCTATAATTAGATAGGTTTTATGATGGTTATTAAAGAATTATGATATGTTTTGATTGTAAAGCTTTCAAACTTGTATTTATATGATGCATACCTATCTCGAAACCTAACCGAAATCTATAATTTAAACATTGCATTTTAAGTTCAAGGATACCTTCTTTTTTTTTTTTTTCATAAAAGGGAGATAGCAAGGACACTAGTGGTACAATATAACTACTCTTTGTAATTGAATTTCATAAATATAATAAATCTAACCAAGCTAGCCTAAGTTATAACCCATTTTTGTAAGCCAATAATTGACCGAATGGTTGAATTTATCTCCTATATCTTTGTGTGTGCATATATATGGTTTTTTCCTTAAATTCCCATGTTTGCATTTGCCATAATTTATCTTTAAAAACAATTTTATATGATTTGAATATCATAACTTTTAGCTTGAATGGATATCATATTTGAATCTAAGAATGTAAAAAATGAAAACATTCACAAATTCTACAACTATCCTAAAACCCATAGATTTTATAGGATATAAGTTTTAGGGATAGTTCTAAGGGGCCACATGATATATCCTAATTTCATTTTCTATGTTTTTGAAATCTAACTTATTGGGCAGGAGGGTTTCTACCCTACACATCTTGCATTAGCCTACCCATACCACTTATAATATTTTTTTAAATAACATTATTGGATATAAGGCACATTTGCAAATTTTGTGATAAAAAGATTTTCCCAAGCAACATATGAAATAAAATAAATGATAGATTACATTTTCCCTTTCTTGAGGTGTCAATTGATTTTAGGTGTGACTAATTGTGTCATCTGACAGCTGTCAATAAATTATGGGATGGGGATGGCTTAATTTTATTTAGAATCACATCATAATTACTAATTGGGCATCATTTTACAATTAAGTGTGTGAGCCTCTTGCAAATAAAACACTTTAAAGTAGCTTGATTTGGTTTAGAAAATAGTTGAAGGTGCATTCATATTCCTTTTAATATATATGGATCTATTTCAATACTTCCAATCATTATCCATATATAAATTGAATTTGACTTGTAAATATCATTTATTTTCTCCTAGTATATTATAATTTTAAATACTTATCCTCATTTATGAAAAAAAAAAAGTACCTACCAAGATGTATAAATGCGAGAGGTTGAAGGAAAAAAAATGGTTTATTTTTAATATGAATAAAATAAAATAAAATGGTTTAAATAAAATTAATATATACAAAGTGGAATGAAGATCACCTTGTATAAATTAAAAAAAAAATCTGATTTTCTATCATTCATTACAATATCACCATTTGATTTTGTTTGATGAGCTAAACTGAATGGGACCAAAACATGAATCCAATTGAAACTTTCCAAATTGTCATGGTATAAAAGATCCCCGTTCAATGTTGGATTATTAGGTTTGTGATAGTTCCATGGTGGTAAAGAAAGGAGCTCCATTGTGGGTTTCTCTTGAGCTTCTACCTAAGGTTGAAACAATGAGAATGGAAGGATATATGAGGAAATAAAAGGAGTTTTGTGTTTGTTATTTAAAAGAAGTAGAAAAATTACTTGAAATTGAAGGAAATATAAATTAAGGTAGATGCACTTACATTATGTGCATCTTTTTTTAAATTTATTAACATATAAGATAATTGGTTTGCACATCAAAAAATTGAACCTTAAGTGGATTTTTGGTGGAAAATTCCTCATTTTCATCTATTACAATTGAACTTTGTCAAAGAAAGAGGTATGAACAGTTCTTTTTGGCATTCTATTCCATTTTATCTCTAAATTTAAAGAGAAATAAATGGAAATGGACGTGAATAGGATTAAAATCACAAAACTACCCTTTAGAACAATGTTGGCTCAAATTAGATTAGGGTAGTTTTATTAAATATACTCTTCACTTCTAATCATTTCAATTTTACATGACTCTATAATAACACTAAACAAAGGAAATGGATAAAATATCTCCCCTCTTTTCCTTATTGTGTTCCAAGATAAAAAGTAGAAAGTAGATTTCGATTCTTCCCCCATGTTTGTTTCCGTTTCAAGTGTTTCTACCTATTTTTGTTTTCTTTTCTGAATAGTTCTCAAAAATAATATAAAATTGGAAAACAATAGATGTGAACATAATTGGAAAAAAGAGGCATATAATAAGGGCTTTGACAATAAGTTTTACTATGTTTAAATGGGAAGAAGTCTTATGTGTTGATTCTAGGTTAAGCCACATTGAATAATGTCCTTTTGCCATGCTAATTCTAAAGTGGTCACCAATTTTAGATATTGCATACACTAGGCCTACAATTGCTTATATATCCTATCAAGTAACTAAATAACCAAAAACAAATTCATTCAGTGCTTATATTGCATGCATTAACATGTATGAAGTAATAATAGATGCACAACAAAATATAACATTGACCAAACTTCGGTTTAACAATTCCATTACACTTATGCAAGACTTAAAAAAAAAAAAGTAGCTTTTATTCATTTTCTTCACACTTAACCAACAAAAAAAAAAAAAAAACATTTTCTTTGATTTGTCAACCCAATCTAACCTTTAGTCATCAGTAGCCTTTTTATCCTACCCTATGAGGTAACTTGGTCTTTACATCCATCGTTTCTTATTTCCTATCCTATGATAGCTACCTATAGCAACCTATGATTGCCTATCCAATATGGACCTCAACACCAAAACTATAACCTTTAAGTTGCATTTTCCCAACTTTACAACCGACGTAAATGGACGCATTGGTTAATTCACAACCCATGTATTGTATTGAGCATCATGCTAACCTATCTAACCACTTCGACTAATTTCTACCCTCTTAAATATTCATTATTAGTTGATCCATGATTGGAGTAACTCACTCACATCAACCACATCAAAATCTAACCAAGTCATCCTATCCCAACTTCCCGATCTAATAACTATGGCCACCATAAGTTGATTTATGGTTACATATCTTAACTACGTTAAGAGTAGAGGGCTCGCAACATGCAACTGTCAACACCCAACACAAAATATGTATTGTGTAATCCAACAAAAAATTCAAATTTACGGCATACAAGCATCTTCATAAGGAAAAAAATAATAATCTAACTACAAATACAACCACATCATGTGATGAGGGGTGTCAACTATTACTTGAAATGCATCACTCATGTTTTAAGTCCATCTCCATTCACCTATAATTTTACATTAATTAAATTTTTTGTAATAAGAGCAAGGGTCTAGTTGATCTAACTTGAAGTTCAATCAACGAAACTTCCTTATGGATTAAAAGTTTTGAATAAAGTTATAGTTTAGTCAGCTAAACTATATTGGAGGGAGAGGTATTAAGTTTGATTAGGTTTTGTTGACCTTAACTACCTTAAAACCAAATCCTTCTTTACCTTGCTTAGTTCATCCAAGTGAAAACTAGGTTTTTCTGGATTTTGATTTGAGTTCTTACATTTGAAAATATGATTAATTAGGTTCTCATTTGATTCAATAATTGATTTTCACTTATCATAATATTTTCAAAACCCATTATGTTAGCATTTCACTTATTTTCTATCCACAAGGGTCCAATAATCGCTTCCAATCTCATTAGCATTGTTCGTGCCTACAACATACGAAGGTTGTTTAGCATATACTATGAAAATATCTCCAACAGCATGTTTTCAATTAGAATATTGAAGAACACATTAAATCCAAACTGTAAGGGAAAGTTCTTTTTGTGTCGAATGTGTTTGTCATATATTGAACTTGGCAGCAAATGCTGGTCTAAATGCTTGTGGTCTAAATAATCACATTTCTAAGATCCAGTATGTAATAAACAATATTTATGTTTTTGAACTCAAACACATTGGGCACCTAGATTATTGCAAGAGTTACAACTACAAACCTAAGGTTTTACCTCGCAACTACCAAAGAAGGTGGAACTCAATATTTAAAGTGCTCAACAAGACCTTGAAGGTTAGAAAGGGTCTAACCTCATTTCATAACATCTACATCGATACTTCTAATCCTAGTCTTGATCAAATAAAAATGGGGAATGGAAAACATTCAAGAACATAAGGAAGATTTTCAAGGCTTTCCTAAGATCAACAAATCTCTAATCTAGCTCCTATTACCCTTCAAGCAAAGTCGTAAATCCCCACCTTGTTGACATATCAGATGTGCTAGTGAGATATTATTGTGATTTAATGCTTCAATCAATCATGATAGCAATGGTAACCAAACTCCAGGATCACTTTTACCCCTTTCCTTGTTCTATGCTGCAATAATTCTTGATCCACAATTCAAGTTTCATGCTACTCTTTATCTCCTTGAGAAATTCTGCCACAACTTAGGGAAGAAAAATGTTGCGGACAGTGCTGTTGCACTTGATGCTAAGGTACAAATTTTGTTTAGAGCTTTGTACTAGTTTCATAAAGGAAAAATGCAGCAATTATCCTAGGCAATGTGGTCCAGTAGTCATTCGGCCAATTCATACACCTCATCTTCTAAGAAAAGTAGATAAATTGCTAAAAGAAGTCGATGCACCGGGAGCAACAATGATGCTAGCTTAGAAACTTATGGTGAATCGTTGGTATACTGGGTGCAAAAATTCAAACTCAAGGACAAGGAAGAGGAAAGGGGGAATCTTAGGTAGCATTTGGTTTACCATATTTTATGGCACTAGACTAGACAAAAAAATATCTCTTGTGTTTAGTTTAAAAAAATTGATTTAAGTATTAGACAAAAAAGAGTTGAAGTACTTGACAAAATGGCTAAAATTTGTACCATGTCAAATACGGTACAAAATTTGTATCACAGGACAAAAAATTGTTTTTTTTTTTAAATGCCCTAAACATCATTACTTATCTATTGTGTTTCTATCACTTGCTTAAAAACAAATCCATATCTCAATACAGTACTGCACGCTTCCACATAATAATAATAATAATAATAATAATATTTTTTATGAAAATTATTAAAAAATACTAATATAATATTTAGAATGTGTTATATTATTAAATATGACACAAATTATTGTAATTTATAATATGAATTATTAATTTTTTCAATCAATGGATTTACATTTATTATTTTATATAATTCGTAAGATTACATGTGAACTAAATAATGTCTTCAAATTGTTTTTTTTTATAATATTAAAAATATAATTAAATAATCATAATATTATACAAATGGTATAATTGTTAAAATTACTATGTTTAACGTAGTACTTTACAATTTTAAATAATGGATAGGATAAAAATCTTTATCCAGTATTGAACATACCAAAAGTGGTATAAAAAAGTTTGTCATATTTTTCTTATTTCGTCCTATTAAGTACTAGTAACCAAATGCTACCTTGATGTTCTCACTTGATAGTCAAATACACACAATGTTAGTACTTCTCCTAATCTTACAAGACATTTTGGCACTTTGACTTTGATAGTCTCATTTAAGTCGAATTTTAGCTCGGATTAGCAAATTCTTAACCCATGTAACTTTTAGCTCAACTTGGATATCATTGAAGCATACATATGCCTCAAAGATTTGAGAAATGGGGACCAGGGTAATATAGTGACACGAGGAGTTTGGAATTATTACTCACCACATAAATGAAAGAGGAAGCAGAGGAGGATTATTGATTAGCTTGATATTGTGATAAGTTGCCCTTGGATACAGTTTTTTTGTAAAAAAGAAATAATTCTTGGGAATTAGAAATTTTATTTCATTATATTGTGCTAAGTTTTTGTCCTTGTATACAATTTTTCTTGTAAAAAAAGAAATAATTCTAGTGAATTAGAAATTTTATTTCATTTTCAATATAGGTTCCCAAAGTTAGATTATTATTTATTGCATAAAAAATTATCGTGGAAATTGCAATGCAAAGTAAATATATAAATCGTTAAAGATAATTTGTTTAATTGTCCAGACATGATAAGAGAAACTTGATTTGCAATTTGTTAAGAAAAATAAGATAATTAAATGTTTTAAAACTTATTTAAAAACAAATTGAAAATTATTTCAAAATTATATTAAAGAACTTTATTGGAAAAAAAAATACAATCGACTATGAAATTTATTAAGAAAAAATGTAAACTATGCAATAAGAAAAAAAAAAGAGTTTATATAAAATTTTCTAATGAAAAGATAATTAAATACCAAACATGGTATTACTTATTACATAGTTGATGTGCAATTTATGACAAAATTAACAAGTAAAAAATAAATTGAAAATTATTTCAATAACACTAAAGTTTTTTATTAAAGCAATTATGCAATTTGTTAAGAAATTTGGTACAAATTTTTCTGAGAAAAATAAAATAAAATTTGTGGTATATTAGTTAATATAAAACTAACTAAATATTATTTCAATATTAATATAAAAAAAAAAAAAGGAGTTGGCATGGTGCTCACGTGTCTGCATGCTCGTGCTTAAGTAGGTCATGAACCTTGTCGTGCCTCACTTAGCCAGGCTCGCGTGCCAAGGTCCAGGTTCATGTGTGCTTGAGCTTTCACAATTTTCCATGTGCACGTACACGGACAGTCCACAAATGGGTCCCTGCATGTTCATATTCCTGTGCTCGGCCCATTTACCATCCCTGCTTATACTTGGTCTGATTCTTGTTCTGCACAAATGAAAGGACCAAGGAAATCAGTGTGTTTCCACTTACAATAATGGATAACCTAGGAAAGTATTGAAATGCCATTGTTATTTAAATATTTTTTGGGTCATTCTACTTAATAAAAATCGAATTGGATTTATAAATTAATTTTCCTTTTAGATTAGTTTTGACATATTGTGCATTAACCCAATATATATATAAAAAAAAAAAACCATGCCACAAGTTTTAGTTTACATTGGTTACATAGCATTGAAAGTCTAAGCAAAAATGTTATAGTATTTAGCATGAAATTTTATGAGTTCATTAGATTTATCTGTATATTTAGCCTACTGATAGAAAACTATCTTTGCAAATATTTTTATAGTTTTTGTTTTGAGCATTTAATAAATTGAAGAACATCGTAGAAACAAATTTTTTCAACAGATAATTGATAGGTAAATGCATTTATTTAGAATATGATAAACAAGTTTAACCAAAACACAAGATATCCTTATCAAACTATGGTATTATATTAGGTTTTAAAATACAGTAAATAAACAAATGGTGCTACAAGTTGAATTTTTTTTAATACAAGTTCATTTAGAAGACGATTGAGCAGGTCATTTTTTTTTTTTTAGATTTGAAAATGTGTGTTTTTTTTTCTAGTGAAATTGAGTTTTGTATCATATTTTTTTATGGTATGAAATTTTTGTATTTTATCGAGTACTTCATGATCCTTTTTGTCCAATAACTATGATAAACATGCAAATTAAACAATGACAAAAAGTTTTATCTCCTCTAATATCAGAAAATCTTAACAACCAAATATTTCCTTAAATCTCGATACAAAATATGGTTCGTTAATACAAATTTAGGCCTCTCCATCACCTCCCTATAATCTATATGAGTATTTAATGTCCATCTATCTGGTCGGTTATGACGATGGTTGATGTAATGCATTATTTATGAAGAAAGCATGCAGTGCCATCCAAAGGCCAAAATTTTGTCACAACCTTTAAGGGAGAAGCGTGAAGCAATGCCATGTCGGTGGAATAGGAAACGATGGCCTACTTTCATTATGCTTGCAACACAGTATGTATAGCTTTAGGATAGTTCCAGATGCCCTCTCAAAATTAACACTCGTGGTATAAAACTTTTTTGAAATTCCTAAAATACAATTTTACTTTTCTAACTATAATTAAAATCGTTTAAACCATTGTAAAAAGACCTATAAACATTGACAAATAGAAAACTTTAGTATCGGCTAGAGAATCAAGTTTATATCAAAAAAATTACGAGGATGAAGAGTTAAGCTTTTGACAATTTAAAAGATCTTTCTATACCTAACAAATTGCTGAACTCTATACAAATATACTTGCAATTCACTTCATCTTTCTGATGAGATATTCATAAACTTATTATTTCCATAACCCCATATATATATATATATATATATTATAATTATGGTATTCAATTGCACATCAAAATTATATCTATGGTTTTATTAAAGCTTCCTCTTCCTTCAAATTGGCTAGCTTAATGCCCTCGAACTTCTTCAAGAATCTTCTTTTGTCCTTTCAAATTCACTTTTAAGATTTTTTAAATAAAGAATATTTCAAAGGTTAGATATGAACGACGTTACCGAATATCGCCTTGAAGTGGGCAGCATGTAGATAAGAAAATAAAATTCAAAAACAAAATGAAAGTCGCAAAGAAAAAAGAAAAAGGGTTCCTCATCCCAATCGAACAACTTCATATAAAGACAAAAGGAGTCTACGTGACCCAATAATTCAATACCTAAGAAACCTCTCCTATCTTTGGCTTGCCTCAAGATGAGAGACGCATATTCCTAATCTTGTACTGTTTAATCATGGCAGCTATAGTAGGATATAGGCCATCACATGACCTTTTTCTCCAAGCAACGTAGTATGACTTGACTATGTACACCATAGATGTCTACTAATTTTTTTACTGTATAGTTGTTTTTGATGCACTTGACTTACCCTAAAAATATATGTAGCCAATCGTTGTAAGTTATTTCCCCTTTGACCTTTCGAGGGGTGTTTCGATCAGCTTGGATTAGGATTTGCAGCAAAGTAAGCTAGCACACCAACACAAGGAGCATTGATATATGTAGTTGGCTCGGACTTCCTAAAATCAGCCCTATCATCCTCATAGGCATCGTCCTCGCCAGGGCCGCCGACAACCGCACCGACGAGGACATTCGGGTTAGGGTCCGAAGAATTAAAATAGCTTGTACCCTCTTTACATGCGATGAATTGGGGGTGATCCTTGATGGAAGGTAGGGATGATCCCCGGTGGTGGATCCTTTGGGGATAGTAATTGCTATAACCAACCATGTAGGACATGCCCTTAGGATTGTCTCCTAGAATGTAGTCGACCTGGCGCTTGGCTTGCTGTCGAAGGGAGGTGGGGCCCACATTGACGGTCCCGCAGTTTACGGATTGCCCGGTTCGGGAGAGGTAGTCAGCGTAGACGAGGAGGAGGAAGGCGATGGAGGTGGCATGCTGGAGGTTGCTGCCACCAGGTTTGTAGATGATGCCACCAGGGGTGAACTCTATGTGTGGAGAGGTAGATTCGGGTATGAGTGTGCACATGAAGCTGTCAGCAGATGCTTTGTAGGATTGAAGGGAGTACATGTTGCCTTCTAGGTACTCCTGCAATATGGATGAAATGGTTCTGACTATAAACAAACATGAGATTGTGACTCTACAGAAATCTTTGTTCTCATCTTTTTCTTTCCTTTTTTTTTTAAATTTCATATTCTTTTTTAAATACCAAACAATTCATAAAGAATAATTTATAAATAAACCTCTGGCTGGCATGCCCCTGAATGAGTAAATTGAAAATAGTAAATCACATTCAATATATCAATGGCATCTAATATAATTGGAGACAAATTTTTCTTGCATTCGTTTTTTTTTTACTTATCCGTATCTTTATCAAGTATATAATTTTATATATAAATAAATGCAAGAAAAAAGGACTTTGCTTTAAATTGACAGTATACAATTGGTAAAGAGCCCCTAAAAAAACCCAAAATAGGAAGAGAAAAGATTTTACCCTATTGTCTCAATGGAGGAAGTAGAAAACAGATAAAACAAAAACTGATGACTTCAAAGAAAATTATGAAAAATCGTAATAACTGTTTAAAAAAAAAAAAAATTGGAGACTGACCTGAGAAACAAGAACATTAAGACCAGCATGCTTATTATCCCATCCAAATTCATTAATGTTGTCATCAGCACCAAGAGTTTTTCCATTGTTTTGTATGTAATTAAGGTAAGTGTCCTCTTGGGTTGCTCTCCTCAGCCATGCTGCTCCCCACAGCAACTCATCCTGTCAGAAAATTTTAACAGACCAACAAAATTAAATATAAAAGTATGGCAGATTAATTATTCTATGTTCCCTATTAAAACTACTTCAAGTGACCATGTGATATAAAACGACAAGCCAGATTCGGTCTGTTTGTTTGATTATCTATTTTTGTCAAAGGGTTTTATTTTAATATGTAGTACCCTATGGGGAACTCAACCAAGGGAAAGGTTTAAATATGACAGTCAATACCAAATTGATTCCAAGTAATCATCATATCTTAAAAAAAATCATTAGTCAGAAAGGCGTTTGATAATGATCGAGTTAGATTACCACTTATTAGTTTATTTTGAAACCTTCTAAAACATTTAATGCACAATGTGATATAGTACAGATAAAATTATTTGGTGAAAGTTTAAGGTTAAAATTTTGTAGTTCTCTTTAATTCTTTAATTTTGAGAATATTTGTATGAATATAAATTAGGTTGCAATGTAGCCAACACGTGACATGCTACTGACACATAATCAAATTCGTGTTATTAGTATTAGATAACATGCGATACGATATACCATTTGTGGCCAGGAAAAATATTATACTTCAAATTTCTATCTGAATTTTATTCACTAAAGGGAGAACTTCACCAACATCATATGCCTGCGTAAACTTGTCAGCAACATTTACCTGATACCCATCAAAATCGCAGTAAAAGGGGCACGCACCATCATGAATGTGCGAATTGTCACTATAAGCTCCCCTGTAGTTATCTGCAAACTCGAATGCCTCCATAGCACTTCTCAGCAAGGTCTCGGCGTACCCCGGGTCCGACGACCTGAATGCCATTGATGAAGCCGCTAGAGCAGCAGCTGTTTCGCCGGCGACATCGGATGCTGGGTTAGGTGCATCTACTGCATAAACCGGTCTAGCTGTGTCCATGTCTTCGGGCCTCTCCCAGCAGTAATGGTCTGTGTTTGGATCACCCACCTATTGAAAAAGTGACCCAACCACTTAGGATAAACTTACCAAACATTTACCTGATACCATTAACATATTAGATAACCCATTATTGCTGAAAACTAGACCCAGTCCACAGTACATTGATGTGTTGTGATTGCAAAAATTTTGGCCATTTGAGTGATAGAACAATTGCCAGGAAAAACTTCGACAACTACGAAATATAACTAAATCTGAAACGGTTCATCTACAAAACTTAAATTGACATAAAGACGTCTTGTTTATATAATTATCAATTCAAGAATTGAGTCACCGATCAAACATATAATATCGAAAGAATCTTATTAATAGTTACATTCAAAAAGCTTTTTAATAGTCTATAAATAAAACTTCTAACACTATTTTTACAGTGATTATACACTTTAGGTGTATAAAAATGTTTGATTTGGTTTCTTAACTATTGTAGCACTCATAGATTTTCCATAGTTAAAAATCGGCGTTGATTTAAGGCATGATGAGATGGAGAGACAAAGCTGGCTAATGGAAACAAAAATATAGGCAAAAAAGCATAAAGCACAAAACAGGGACATATCGTGGAGTTCACGGGTAATTTCGGTAGAAAGAAAGGTCCAATAATGTGTATGTCCAGAAAGCAAATAAAATAAAAGTACTGTCCTAGCAGAACGACTTTACAGGCCATTCTGTCAAGTTGTCAACAAGCTTTATTTCTTCTTCGCGTAATGTGGAAGGGAAAAAAAAAAAGAATTGTGAGAAAAATTAAATATATATATAATCCCATTAGGGGGTGAGTTTAATCCATGTATACAGTGAAGACATACGTCGTTCTTAAGGAGTAAATCTACGAATTAGAGGATCCATTCAAGTCAAACCTACTGACCAAAATCTCCTTTGTACTGCAAGAGAAAGACAACAGTCAAAAAAGGCGTAAAAAATGCTGAAACGCCGTCAAGCATCATTTATGCATCCATGCATGTCGTTGTACTAATTAGGGAATTGCGTGAGTCAGTTCATCATGCAAAACGAGAGTCTTTCAGACTTTCCAGGAAATGCCCAAGTAAAAATAACCCTCATTTAGGATCAACACTTTTGACTTGTAAAGACTGTAAAGACTCGTGAAGCTTCAGCAAGTGATGTCAAAAAAGTGTTGGTTCCATAATAACGTTAGTATTGTAAATGCTTAAAATAAGATCTGTAATTAACTGAACAGTCCTATGGATGAAACTGTCAACTACATAGATTACTCATCTCGACCTCAGCAAAGACATCAAGGACTGATCAGTGGGATCTAAAGGGTCCAAAGCGTCAAAAGATGGGAAACAACCGTGGAACAATGGATTAAATGTGACCACGAAACAAAACGATAACCCTCTCTCTTTCATTATTTGCATTTACTGGGACCATAAATTGTTTCCCACTCTTTTTCTTCACCTCTAGTTCTTAAATCTTAATACAGTTCCAATGGTACAAAACCACCGCTATCATTAACTCATTATTAATGTCAAGTTAGACGATGCTTGAGATTATAAATAATCTTTTCACTTTCATTTTATATTTATGCCTATATACTTGCAATTTTATAAATTTATGTTATGGCAAATACACCCAAAATATGATTATTCCTTATATACATCCATCCTAAATTGCCCATTTTAAATGGTTTGGTGTTATCTGTATAATTTCCCAAAAAAGTGAAGGCATTTAAATGCCTGTTGGGAAGATCAAAGGCTCGCAATTTCAGTACTAGAAAGTCACATCAGAATTCGTAAAAAAAGGGTGCACGGTCATTTAATCCAATATGCACCAAATTACTGCAATTAATGATGGCTAATTTTAATTAAAAAAATCAAAATGTAATTATCAATAAGTCATTTTCAATGAAGAAATGGACTATGCAATACATTATACAATAAAAGAAATTCAAAAGTAAAGACGTATCTTCCAATTTGGAGAGAATATGCATACATATATATCAAAGCTTATTTGCTAAATGTTAATTCCAAAACATCTAATTGAATAATAAAAAGATGTACAATGCTAGTTTGATAAGTGATCCGAGACACTCGATAAAAACTGTATATTAGCAAGTTTTGAAATTTCGGAACTGTTTCTGACCTGAACAAAAATCCTGTTGGGTTGGGAAACCGTCTTGAGAAGATAATCGGAGGCCCATTTAATGGCTACGAGAGCGTTCCTTCTCTCACTAGGAGGCATCAAGTCACCAAACTCAATAACGCTCCAGGACAATAACGTGGTAGTGAAAGCCATGGGGAAGTTGAACTTAACGTTGTCACCAGCATCGTAGTACCCACCAACGAGGTCGGTGTTGTAAGTCCAACCGTCGCTTAGGCCGGAGTTGGAACGCCAAGAGAGACGCTGGTCTTGTGGTATGTAACCGGAGCGTTGGCCCTCGAAGAAAAGGATGGACTTGGACAATGCGTCTTGGTAGTCGTGGTAGGACGCGTGGAGGGAAGAGAAGTGGAGGAGGGAGAGGAGAGAGAGAAGTGTTAAGAAAAGGGTGTGATTGGGATTATTCATGTTTTGCTTGTGTGTTGGGGTGGTTTGGTTTGGCGCTTTGGGTTGGGGTTTTAATGGCGGGAGGGTCACGAGCAAGCCAGCGATGGGGGGAGACAGAGAGGGAGAGTGTAATGGTGATTGGTGAGTGGGAGTGCCGACCGGGAGTGAAGACTGAGAGAGTGTGTCAGATTGGGTCATGTCAAGAAATGGAGAAAAGTGCAAAAGCGGTAAGACTAACTGTAACCATGAGTATTATCAAGACAGATTGGTTTGATTAGATGCAATCTAGGTTCTAATAACCTATGAAGTTTGCAGTGAGCAGGTATGCTAGGACTTGAGGCTGGGGTTGCCCCTTGTTGGTGGATTACGACTAGCATTTTCTCCCTTAAAATCTTTTGTCTAATCATATATAAATAGTTAGATAGAGGATTAATATTTAATTGTAGAAGTGTTCAAATATGATTAGCATGGAAATGCTTAACATAATAAATCTGAAATTACAAATACGCATCTAGGAATAGTACCATCTATTTGCTAGTGATTTGTTAATTTGGTTAGCACTTACACTTGAATACGGAATAAGTCTCTCTTGTTCTCACTGCATTGGCCAAATAAAGGGAAAAAAAATAAACTCACATGGTTGTATACTTAAATATATACCACTATTATAAATTTTCTTACACATAGGAAAAGATGGATCTATATATGGTTTAATTTTCTGTTTATGGTATCAAACATACAATTAATTGAAAAGTTAATGAAAGTTGTATTTAAAAAAAAAAATAGATACCTATTTCTCCAAATAAAATTCCATCCGTGGAACCAGAACCCATTCATCGGGATTAAAAAAATAAAAATATAATTAAAGAAATTAAAATTAAAATAATATTAAAAATTTATATATTTCTCTATGAAATAGAAGAAATTACATCTTACTCAAAACATTTAATGTATTATTATTATTAACAATACAATAAATAAATATATTGATTGAATGTTTATATACTTCACTAAGAGAAAATTTTCAATCTTTAGTAATATAAAACTAAAACTAACTTTTGTCATTTTATTTTATTTTCTAAACTTTTATCTCACATTATTAAGATGACAATTCTACTTAAGTATATTTTTTATAAGTAAATGTAAATCTTTTTCAATATATTTACAAAATTGGCTAAAAACCATTAAAAGTTTTGGGTTTATAATCATTTATATTTTAAAATTTTTTAACATAGATATTTTTAATTTAAGTTATTTTGAAAAAAGATTTTTAAAAAAATGAAACAATTTATGAGTCTAAGAACTGAACTTGTAAACTATCGATTCACCCCCTTATCCAAGACTTGCTAGTTCTAAAGTGAGTCAAAACCATCATAATAGGGTCTACTTTTGCAACCTATCCTTAGGACTAAGCCCTTAAGGGGCATAAGAGGAGCAGTTGACCATCCTCCCTTCTGAACATAGAAATATAAGCCAAACTCACCCCCACTCTGCAGACAGCTAATAAGTCTAAGTGGAACACATGACTCAAATCTCTCGTTATGTGTGTTATCATAGTAACTTCTCTATGCCTCTTTTACCTTCTCAAACATTTGCAATTGAGTTACCTCTAATGCCCTCTCTTAGCTTACATGTATTTATTTTATAAGCCCATTTCCTTAGGAGACCGACAACTACAAATGAGTATTTTGGCGCCTACCATATTCAGCAAAGAACACCATAAAAACTCCCATACACAATGACTTGAAGTACCAAAACTAACCCACAAAACCAAACCACCACACCACCCAAGATTAACCAATTGACTATGCTCAACTCTGAAAGCAATTTAGGCACATAAAGAAACACGTGAATTTGCTCCAATAAGATAATAACAACTTCAATAATGGGGTCCAACAACTTTGTCAAGCACAAATTGCACAAGAACGACCCCTCCAACAAGAGGAAGTAGGAGGTCTTGAACAATCCTCTCATAGTTAAAGTTCACAGCCCCCACCCAAAAGAGATCATTCCCTTGCACATACCAACCACTCTCCCTCTTGGAGCCGCACACATGATGACTACATAGCTAGACCTTCGAAAATATAATCTTAGCATAAGCTACAAAACACACCCATCGAAGAAACTGAAAACTAGATCAAAAGGCTTACTAACGTCAAAGAAATTAAGCAAATTAACTTGTAGGACCTATTCAATCTTGATGAATCCTCCTTCACTAAAGAAATTTGTAGGGAAACTCTATTCTCCAATATCAAAATACCTTAGTAAGAGTTCTATAATGGGAATGTTGATATAAAAAAGCTGATCAACTATTACAATTCTCAAATGAGTTTGCTCAATGTTTTAGGAGCTATCACTTGCAACACTTTCATAGGTGGCCTCAAGAAAGCAACCCAATCGCATTACCATGGCCTTAAACCAAACAACATATCAAGTTTTAAAGAGTTCAATAAAGCTTTTTACTAACATTTCATCACTAACAAACACATGAAAAGACATAGCTCTTCCCTTAAATTTATTAGGCAAGGACCAATTTAAAACTTTAAAAGAGTACATAACCGTTTTCTAAAAACTATGATCAAGATTCTCAATCTTAATATAGGCATTGCTCTCAATGTAGCCATCAAAGAGGTCAAAGAAAGATCCCAATTCTTCTTTTCTACTATGAAGAATTGCCTTGAAATGTTCACCCAATTTTAGGAAAATGCAAAATACCTAACAAACCGCTAAAGCATTGGGAGGGAAATTTGTCTAGATAAGAAAGCAATAGCTAGAAGATAGCTTGTTTCTCAAGAAAAGAAGGGGTATCTAAGCATAGGCCAAATTTAGATGCAGAAAATAGAAAAATTAAGAGTGTTGTACCTTTTCCTATGTGTCGTTTACTTTTGCCTTTCCTTTTCTTTTATTTATTTATTTTCAACTCACGATTTATCACCATTAGCTCTTTTGGTAAAATTTCCGAATAATTAAATCATACACATTAAGGAAGGTATTTTCAATAGTATATCACTTTATACACCTATATACGGACTTTATTTCAAAAGAAAGAAAGAAAAATCTAAGTCGAATTCAACACATATGATCAAATCCCATTTGCATTATAACACAACTAGCGCACGTACACTTGAATTTGCATGTATTTAACACTCGTAAAAATTAAGTATATCGAGGAAGAGCAAGAAATGGCAATTTTCTTTTTGACAATCGGGAAAAAAGGGTAACTGAACAAAATCTAAAATAAAATATTTTGTATAGTTATTTATTATCAACTAATTTATTTTAAGGAAAAAGAGGAGTTAATTTAGTCAATTTAAATATTACATCAAAACTCATTTGCCACTTTAATAATATAGATAATGAAATCCTTCACTAGAAACCCTTTTGCTGTTAATCTCCATGTTCAAATTTTAAAACCAACAACATGCCCATATCTTTGTAGAGAAAAAGGTAATTCGTCTGCATTCAAAGGAATCTCCCAGATATAAAAAGGCTGCAAACAAGATAATATTCTCATTTCCTTGGTGAAGTCATGCTAAAATTGAAAAGCTAAGCACCGCCCCATGCATGTGCCAAAAGCAACTGTGAAACCATTTGTTTTTCTTATCTGTTTCATTAATTAACAAAGAAATTTTTTTGCCCATGTTAGTTTCCCCTTATTTCTTATGCATTATTTATTTAATATCATCACATTTAGAGCATTTATGTTTGCAGATCAACCCCAAGGTCTTCATTTCCAATGTATATCGAGGGAGTTGATCTCACTTTTGTAAACTTGAAGAAACAGAATAAAGTTAAGATTTAAATGAGGAAAAATTATACATTAAAGGATGAATATATAGGGTTAAATTTAAATAAAAAATAAAATTTTTAATAATTATAATAAAGGATAATATTGCATAAATTAATATAAATATAAAATAATATTACAGCTCTAATGTAATGATGTCAAATCTTAGTGATATAACACATTAAAAACACAAAACAATCATTCTTAGTGTGTAATTTTCATTCTCTATTAGAATGTCATATCATTTGGATTTGTACCACTTTAATGATCTTTATTCTCTATATACGCTACTTTAATAGTGTTCTTCTTCTATTTAAACTATTAAAAAAATTTATCCTTTATTTAAATTTGACCACGAGCATCAATTCTTCGATGCGTAATTTTCTCGTTTAAATGAATTTGTCACAATTTTGATTGATGAATAGATATATCTCATATTCAACCAATAAATATATGCATCTCATAAATAGGTATATTCAATACTCTATAGATATATAAATTCATTAGGATGTATGGCTTACTAAAGCATTTTAGATGAGAGCATTTAGTGTTTGAAGCCAAACAATTATCAATGGTTATAAATATATGTATTTCACTCAAGCACGTAACGTAGAGTAGAATGGTTGTTCCATGCAAAGGTCAAAATAATTGATATGCTTAAACCCTTTAAAAATGGAAAATCTTGTTGGACAAGCAAAACGGTAAGACAATAAAGAAGTTGTGAAAGTTAGTGGCCTTGAATTTTGTGGATGAAAATTTATGGAAACTTACCAAAAGCACAATATTGTATGGAGAAAAGATTTAAAAATTGTCATATGTCATATGTTATAGCATTTGAACAAGACTTCGCTTGAGAATTCAAAATTTATGCATATTCTTTATAATATAGGATTTAGGAAGGCTTCATGGGCCAAAGCCATTAATTTGGCATGTTATTTTGGTTCAATGATATCTTTGTCAATTTCTTAGGTGTAAAACCTCAAAAAATGGTTGATTTGGTAATCCTCTTCTTATTATATATAAATGAAATTATTTGGGTTGTCTTAGTTATTATCATTAAATATTATGGTCTAATTATTTTACTATACTACATTAAGGAAGTTGTTGTCTTGGCGTCTAATGCAAAAAAAAAAAAAGAGAGTTTTTAAAGAATTTGAATAGTAATTACATCAATAAAGTTTGATATTGAGAAGTACAACAGTCTCATGAATTTTCATATTTAACAAGTGCATATCCTTGCCATCTTGGTTCACAATGACTTAAGGTGGTTGCTTTATAGGGAGGTTAAAGAACTAATGACTAGAGGACACCACCTACAATGCGTGAGCAAAATTTAACAACATGAAACACATGTAAAGTATCAATTGCGAATCATTTACATAGTCAATTATGTAAGGATAAGAATTAGAAACACAAGTTAGATATATGGTTGATACTTCCTAACAAATTGAGAGTGGGAAACTCTTACTAAAACATGCATAAAAGGATTGTTTGATATGTAAAATAAAAGATCATCACTTATGTTTAATATGAATAATACATAAATTCATAGTCAAGAATGAATTTTAAAGTATATATTAAAAAAGAAAAAAAAAAGAAACAATAGTATGAAAGTAATGTAAGTGGAAAAGACCAATGATGTTAAAATAGTGGATGTTTACATGGAGAAAGAAGGGTTGAAAGTGATTATTGCAATCCTTCATAACTTTTGATTCTTCTAATATTGTGCTTTAAGGTGAAGAATTCATTAGTTTTTTTTTTTTTTTCCTTGAGTCTTCTTCCATAAAGATGAAAGAACTACCATAGTTTAATGGAAAATGTTTGTATGCAAAGGGGCTAGAGAGGGGGTATTATGGAGAAAGAGATAAAAACAAGAAAAGGTTTATAACCATGTCCCTAAAAATAAGAGGATTACAATCTAAATAAACCATAAGAGTGTATCAAAATGTACAATCTAATGTGTTATATTATTTTAGAAGATGTGTAGTCAAAAGGCTATTATTTCCTTAATAATATAATAATATCAATATAGATAATTATTTGATCCTTTATGTGGAAGCTCTCACTAAAATATAAGATTATGTCTCTCAAACAATGGAGTCTAGGAAGTTTTTATAGATAGTTTGATGTGGATAGCTGTGGAATTACAAAGCCATAAAGATATTCTACTTTTATTTTGACGGCATTATATTAGCGAATTCTCTAAAATAATGTATGACCATGGGACTAGATTACATTAGTTAATTCTAGAGAGATTAAGTTTGACTACTTACATATTTAAGGTACTTACTCATCTCTCATTACAATTCTCGCTCTAACTTCCCTATATAGTTAGTTCATGTTATTGAATTTTGTTTATCTTGATTATTGTGCTCCTCCTTTGTCGTTTAATCATATTATTCAATAACTAAATAAATATATAAGTTCATAGCTGCTAGCCTACTTAGATAATAAGTTTCCGTTTACATTGTGTAAAGGGATAAAATGGATTGTGTGTTTTAAACCTAGCAACTATTTAGATTTGACTTTTTAGGCTAAGTGATAAGAATTAATGAGTTAAGTTTAAATATTTGGGACGACTTAAGGAAGATTTGGTATGATGTGCTTTGAATAGTAAACATTCAACTGGCCCATTGCTCTTAATCTTTCTCAAGGAAGCTGATGCACTTAAAAAGGTTTTCTATGGGTTTAAACTCAAGAGAAGCTCATGGAGGGATCTACCCAAAGGAGGACTCATTTTAGCCGCCGATCATAAATGCAATCTAACAAATGATGTCAACGACTAAGTTATATATATACTTAAAGCTCTACCTTATTTGGGGGATTTAGAAACTAAGATAACCGCCACCATGCTATCAAATTGGTTTCATAAAAGATCAATGAAGCTTAAAACAAATAACACTTTGCCTATCTTCAATAAATGTGGAGTTGATGACTATAGCTCCTCCACCTGTCATTAGTGTACTCTAACTTCATGAGACTGCTTACTCCTCTTCCCTACCTCTCACCCTTAATTATTCTATATGTGTGCTTCCATGTCACTCTTATAGAACCATGTGTAGCGCAAAAAATATACTACATGCAGGTGATCACTACAATTGAGCCTCCTCTATCACATATTGTTAGTGGATTTCTAAGCCCTTATTTGTTACCATTACTAACATTTGTCATAAAAAGTTGAGGAAAAAAAAAGGTTATTGAGTCTTGTAACAAGGATTCCAAATTTTTATAAAGGACTTTTGTTATTGTTATACCAAAAGATCCTACATGTTATAACCTTACTAATTTACTGATATAACTTCATATATTTTAGCTCTGATATCCTATGTAAGTAAAGTTGCACTTGGATTATGAAAGATAATTTGCAATTGTGTTATAGGACCAATGTAAAAATATAAGTCAACACTAATTATGAACTTTTGAATTAAGTGCATAAAAAATGATTAATCACTTGTTAACTTGGCTATTAACTACTTTGCAGCTAGAGCATAACAAATGGTATTAAAATCGTTCCCTTACCATTAGGTGGGTGAGTCAAGAACAAACCAAGGTGAAAATTGGTGAGCTTGTTTTAATCTAACTTAGAGAAGAGCTCCAAAGAAGGCTGATAGTGCCATCAAAGTGTGACCCCTAATAAGCTTCCAAGATGATCTATAGATATAGAGTAATATGTATAAATTGAATCGCACATTAAATAGGGGGAAGAACAAGGCTCGATTATAAGGCCTTACAAGTGTTTAGAGAGGAGTTTGTGATCTCCAATGTGAGTAAATCCCACATAAATTATGAAAGAGAATTAGTGATGATTTATAATGATAAGATAGAGAATATTAAGTCAATATTAGTTAGAAACTTTTTGGTCAAGTAATTAAAGAAAACCCACTAGTTACTTATCGATTTAATTATTAATTACTTTTGAATTGAGGCATTACATTACTAATATAAAGATCTAAAAAATATCACTAGTATGGGTTACTTTAATTTGCGCATGCATAGGTTAATTACCTAAGATCCAAAAATTTTGTGTATTGCCTTATTAGTAAGTATCCATGAAAAATTATTGGGTTTACTTAATGAAAAAAAAAAGGAATACAATTTTTAAAACACTAATGACAAATTTTAGGAATATAAAGTACACATTCAGGAGTCATTTCAATGGTTGATGATACTCATTATGAAATCCTTTTTATATTTAAATGTTGTTTAATTTATTTTTTTTTTGGTAAATTATATAAAGATGATTTGCATTTTTGGTTTTTTACAAAGAAATTACCTATGTTATGTTTTTTGATAAAAATGTGACTTGTGTTCTTTAATTTAGTGTCAATAATAAGTAATGATAGATATCAATATTCCACTAGTTAGTAAATGATTAATTAAATAAAATAATATTAATAAATTATATGATTTAATAAAAATATAAAAAAGAAAAAAGAAAGGGCAAAATGGAAAAATAGAAAAAGAAAAGAAAACAATTGAGCAACTAATAAAATATCGACACATATTATTATTTATTATTAGTATAAAATTAAAAAAATACAGATTACCTCTTTATCAAAGAATAAAACACAAATAACATCTTTGTAAATAGTATAAAACAAAACTTATCTTTTTATAATTCCTTTTTTTTTAATTCTAAATGGGCAATTAATGATATTAATTACATATATATCCAACAATGTGCTAGATAGAAGCCAATAGTTAAAATTACATTTCAATGTCAACACACTATAATATACAAGTTAAGTGCATAAAATCCTCACTAAAAGGTACTTATATTCAACTATTGCTGAACTAACCAAGGATATGCTTAGTATTTAATCAATTTGTTTATGGTTACCCATAACTAGAGCCCATGTGGGTTCTCGAGATTAGTGTCTTTAAAACCAATAATAATGTACACCATAATCTAACAAATGTATTGATCTCATATCTCCATTTTATAATGTTGCTTGAAATTTTAAGGAAGAATTGTAATTGATGTCCAAGGAATGTATTATTAGGAGATAAAAACGAATCTTTTAACATTTTAGAAACACACACGGCTTTGTCAGTGTCCTTGTAGAAAGAAAAGTGGTTTCGCTGTCTGTCAGGGTTGGGTTGCTTCGCCGTAATTTGCAACCAAGAGGATTTGCTAAGATTGCCTTTTTATTTATTTTTTTATTAAAGACCTTTAAATGCAATCACTATTTTATACAGTTTCATTTATTGTAAAAATATATAAAATTTAGAATTTACGAATAAATACATAATGTGGAGCTTGAAAATTACTTTACTTTACTTTCCTTAATTTTAGTTTATGCCATGCTTGATTGATAAATTTTCACTTTTAACAAGAACCTTAATAATCAATTTTAAAGAAAAACCCTAAATTCCCTAATGGTGATATATATGACAACTATAGTCTTCACATGTAGTAAGCAAGTAACTTGCATGTTTTTTTCAAAACATTTCAATGTCTTATTAAAATATTGCATTTAAGCCTTTCAAGTTTATGTATGAAGTTGCATTCTTTTGCAAAGTTCAAATAGCATCCAAGACATTAAACCTTTCTTTTAATGTTTTTAAAATATAAAAAAGAAAGTATAGCCTTTCCATAGGACACATCGCCCATCTCATCGTTCATCTTTGATGCAAATATCGTTAGGGCTCCTTTTATCAATTTTTTATCATTTGCAATTGAGATTTGTCTGACTATAATTAGTTTGTGTCAAATATGTCTAGTATAAATACTAGCAAATAATACATCAATACTGTAAAAATAATAATATATAAATTTATCTATAATATTAAAGTGGCTAGTACTTTTTTGATATCTTAATTTTTTTTATCCTTTTTATAAAAAATAACCACACAAGAATTTGTATTATTATCAAATCTATCGCTATCATCTACAACTCCAACACTATATGCAACTTTCAATTTTGAGGTAACCCATACAACTTACAATTTTAGTGCATATATCCCTATGTTTGTTAGTTTTAATTTATATGCGTTAATATCGATAATTTTTAATATTAATTTATGTGGATTAATATTGATAAAATATGTATATATAGAGGTATATTTTGGAAATATAAAGGGAAAAAGACTAAGACATCACTATATATCCACCTTAATATCATATATTCGAATAATTTATATTAGTATTTTTCTTTTCTTTTCTTTTTCACATCCAATTTTAAATTAGTATTAAGTCTACAAATAAGTCAAGTTAAGCTTTTAAAAACTTGAGTTTGACTGGTTAAAAAAATTATCAAACTTGAGTGAAGTTGAACTTTTATCGAAAACTTGAAAATTATAGATCCGAGCTCTAGTTTATTAAAAAATTTAAAACTCGAGCTTAGCCTAACAAACCTGAATGAGCCTAAATTCGAGCTCAAGTTAGTTTAGATAACAAAAGCTAAGACGAGCCAAAGCTTGAGCCTATACTTGATTAGATAAACGAATAAAAAAGAGCTTAACTTTAAATTAAAGCTCAAAATCAATTTAACATGTCAAAATTTACCTTTTATCTTGTTTACTGGAATTAATTTAAAATTTTATTATTTTAAACACAAATTCATAAAATAATGATAAATTGTTGCATCTATATAAGCACCATCTTATATTATTATTTTTTTTATTATAATATGATATGTCATCGATGAGCTTACCTCTAACCCTATTTGTAACCCAGTTGGTTAATAATATAAATATGATCTTACTGATGAGTATGTTTATTAGTTTGTTAACGAATTTATTCATAAGTTAGCTTAATGATAGTATAAATAAGCTTACTAGTAAACTTATTATCAAGTCTATTTATAAGTTAATTTTTTTTAAATGTAAATAAATTATTTTAAAAACTAAATAAAAACTTGAACTCAATTTATTTAAATAAATAAATATTATTTTAAATTCAAACTCGATCGATCTACTAATCAAAATCGATCGAGCACAATTAACTCACGAATAGCTAAGCTTGTTTACGGCATAGTCGGTATCGTATAAAAAGAAGAGTGTGGGCTTTAAGAGGCACTTAGATCATAATTCGTCAGCCCATTTGCTACTACGATGGATTTATTCGAACCGGAAGCTGTACACGGGCAAACACCAGGCTTATATTAGCATTACCCGATTATCATTTTTCCGGTTACCTTCACTGTCATCAGGTTGAAGTTCCTCGAGCCGTTCGGATCTCAATTTCAAGGTACACGTTTCCTACTCCCTTTGTTTTTCTTCCCTCCTGAACTTTAGAATTAGGTTAAGGTGGGTGTTAGGGTTAGGGTTTTCTCCGTGATTTTTAAGCTTAAATTTGATTTTGTGGTTGTCTCGACTCTCGATGCTGTATGTTGATGACGGAGCAGTTGCTGTGTTGTAGTAGTTTGGGACTCTACGATCTAGTTGTCGTTTGATCATTCTGTGGGCTTTCTAATTGTTTATTTGTATGGATTTATGCTCATCGGAAGTACGAAACGCCTTTCTGAGTCAAACGACAAGGAATATTTTCAAGTTACCCCAAAAGAAATCATTTTAATTACCCAAAAAATATCACGGAGAATTTCCATTGTGCATGGGTTTTTTGTTTTCGTGTTAATGTAATCAGAAGACGACTGAAGGGGCTTTTGCCTTCTTTTTTTATATTTAAAAAATAAAATTAAATTATCCTTTCTGTGGTTTCAAGAAATCTTTCATGCATATAATTTCGGATAATTTGGAATAGTACAACCTCTGCATTAACATAATCCTTCACATGCTTGTTGTTTCACTCAGTATAACTCTTTCTAAATTACACATCATTTTATTAGAAAAACATCGGCTGGTCGCATAAACTTCAATATATTATATGTTTATATAAACCTATATTTATAACAAATTATAAGTTTGTATTTTGAACATTTTAGCTGTGATAATCTTTTAAATAAATCTATTTTTTTATCAATAAATATATTAAAAAAAAAACTGCATATAGTTCAGGATTTTACCTAGTTTTAGTATTAACTTGGAATAAATACTAGTTTCTAACTTCCAAGTGTTTAAGGCAGAAAAGGGGAATTATTTTAGGTGAGTGGAATAGTGAAGGGGGATCTCGATATATAACTTTTGCTGTAGCCTATGTTGAAATTCTGAGGGTTGGAGAGGGTAGGAGTATGATAATGAAGGGGATCTTCATATCATATTTGAGTTGCTCTGTCTTTCACATCATCTAATAACTGTAACAAAACCAAAATTCTACTATAGAAGTTGGGGAATAAGGGAATTTTAAAGGAAGTTGCATGATGCATTAGTTATTGCGAAGGCAAAGTACTTGACACAATTTTAGAACCCACCCTATTTGTCATTTTGATTTGAAAACGTGTAGCTCATTGTCTATCAGCCTGCCAATTTCTTGGGAAAACTTAACCACAAGGGTTTACAGGATGATTAAGGTCTAGGGACTATGATGTAACTTGCACAAAGATGGGTCTAAATCCTACAAGGCCGCTTTTTGGAATATTTGCATGGTTTAAGCTGGAACTGGACTTAATCAGTGGGCCTTGTGGGTCGATTGTGTGCTTGGAGGTAGTTGCCTTGATAATGCATTCACCTCTATTGAGATATACGTACATATGTAAGAAATTCTTGTGCATATTGATTAGGCCAGATATTGAACTATATGCTCATATAGAAGCTTGTTATCTTAAGGATAGATAAGGTGAGTTGGTTAAAGAGAAATATTTCTTAAGCAAGTAATATTCCACACTTGAGCAGTGTGTCATGTCAAGCAGCAATGGCTTTTTATGATCAGGGGATATGATTTGTACCAACTACCATTATTGAGGAGAAGGAGATGGTGGAAAGAATTTCTCCTGTGGTTTCTTTGCGTGATGTGCTAGACATTTTGTGCATTTTATATGGGGCTTTGCTTGTTTTGCTTATTACCATGGTTTGTGGAGTTCTTATATTATTCTCTTAGTATAAGGAAAAGAAGAACGAATATGTCAAACCAACCTGTTTCTTCAGGCTTCATTCTACACATATTCGAACAATGCATTGCTGTACGTGTTGAAGAACTTCCGAGAAAGTAGAATATGCAGTTGCATGAAGTGTAGAGAGGGAGAAAGGTTGAAATTTATGGGTCTTCCTAAATCACGTTGTTACATATATCCATTTTATACGAGGGACAAATTTTGTAAACAGGGATTAATACTACAACTTACTTAATCACAAAATAGGATGCATTTACTTCCCCCCAACTTCTTTTATTTTGTTAACCTGAGAACCGGGGGAAGACTGGCCTTCGAGACTCCCTCTCCTTCTTAAGCCTGGGTTAGGAGGCCTGGCTGAATGTTATTTGAGGCCTGGGTACGTGAGATTTTGTTTAAAATTGGATGGACTGAGAAATCAGGTGTTATTTTGTTGGTGCTGAATGATATGGGCAGCGAAACCATTAATAAGAGCTGGGTTGTCTGTCGATTGTCACTATCCTATTCTGATGGTGATGGAGGGAATTATGTCTTAGACTTAGGGCTTAATTATTGGTGTGGTTATGATGTGGACAGGGAGGTTGTGTTGATACTGGTGTGGGTGTTGTTGCAGGACGTTGGTGGTGGGTGTTGAGAAGCATATAATTTCAAATATGAGTTCAGTCAGCAGGAGCCCAAGCAGGAGTCGTAGCAGGAGCCTGGGTGATCGTAAGTTCCACTCTGAGCGGCATTCATATCGTGATGCTCCTTACAGGAGAGTATCACATCAGGGATTCAGGTTTTCATTTTGTCCATAATCTATAAATATGACGTAACTCTAATAAGTGGGCTCTGGGCAGAGAAGGCAAAGTTGCTTGTTAATCTGTTCTTACAATGTGGATACCATGGAATTTGATTCTTCATTATTTTCTGCCAATCATAAAGATTCACATCCTTCACAAACGATATGTTGGATGTCAATATAATGGGTTTTTCCTGTGTGGTAAGTGCTGGGGAGTTATGCCAAGATTACTACTGCTCCCTTGTATTCATATTGTGATACTGCTTTAAAATTATGTTTGTATGCTTGGATGATCCTCTAATCAATATTTCAAGATATGATGCTACCCTGAATATGTTGGCCTTTTAAGCATGTTTGGATTTGTTCATCTTCTTTCTTATAAAAATGCCAAGTCTTGATGTGGTTGCATATATAATTCTTTTGCTGCTACAATTCCGTTTATTCCTCTTTGAAGCTATGATGTTTTGTTTGCCCAATGCTTATATATAATAGTATATATGTATATATATTTTATGTAGGAATTTGAGTAGGTTGTATCTGCTGTTTGGTTCAGTTTAGATACGGATCTTTGCTTGATATGCCATCCATGAGGTCAGTTTTACACTATCTGGTTGTCAATCATCAGCAGAATCCTTGAGAACAGGAGATTGATTGAAGATGTCTTACTTCTTGGTATCTGTCCTTCTCTAAATGTTTTTTGATTGTGTTTGCAGTCGGGACAATCTGTGCAAGAATTGCAGACAGCCTGGGCACTATGTGAGAGAATGTCCTAATGCGGCAATTTGTCACAACTGTGGCCTTCCAGGGTATGTCATCTGACAACTAGTGGAGAATATTTACTGTTGCAATTATAAATAAGTACAAATTACTTAAGCATGCTGTCTTCCAACATTGGATTTCATCTCTGTTGACTCTAGTGTTTCTAGTCTGTAGCAGTGCGTGAAGAAATCTTTCATGACTTGCATCATCTTTTTTACATTTTTACTACGTTTTGGTAAACTAGCTAGAGAATCCCAGGGGGCTGGACTAGGTGGTTAAGTTTTAGAAATTCTCATGACAAACTTGATAATGTCTTAGAGTCCTAGGTTCAAATCTCACCTAGAACAGACTGCCTAAACATCCCAATATAGACTCACCTGGTGCAATGTTACTTGTTGATTGACTTTCATGCATTGTAGCCTATCCAAGTATGGCTCTGCCTCTACTTTGAAGAAGAAGAAGAAGGGAGGAAAAAAAAGTTGAGAGGCTTTTATGTGTCTTATACATGTATAGCTGCAGGGGCTAGCAGGTTAGCAGCATGATGCTTCTAAAAATATGCTTATATTCTAGCATATGTAGCTATGCAAGCAGTATCAAGAATATGGTTCATTAATAATAGGATTTAGGATCCCAGATAATTTGTTTCTCGATGTCAAACTTGAATGAATTCTACATGTGATAATTTGAGTTTAATGCATTTTAGAAATCAAATATTGTATCCATTAGTTGCCCGCTCCATTTGCTTGTCTTTTTTATCAAAATGGGCCATTCCATTGTTAGATTTGACAGTAGGTAATGTGCATTAGAATTACATTAGAATTGATAAAAACCTTTTTCTTTGGGCCAACATAGTCATGGAAGGTTATCTTGCCTCTTCTAGAATAAATGGCAATTGAGACACTGGTCATAAGAAGAGTTGATGGTATCAATGCCTTACTCTTATATGCAATCACTTCTCGCTTTCACTGTTAAATTGTCTCACCAGGCATATTGCTTCGGAATGCACTACGAAGTCTCTGTGCTGGAATTGTAGGGAACCTGGTCACATGGCCAGCAACTGTCCCAACGAGGGCATCTGCCACACCTGTGGTAAAGTTGGTCATCGTGCAAGAGAATGTACTGCCCGCTCATTGCCACCTGGGGACACAAGATTATGCAATAATTGCTACAAGCAGGGCCATATTGCAGCTGATTGCACGAATGAGAAAGCATGCAACAATTGTAGGAAGACCGGTCACTTGGCACGTGATTGCCCCAATGAACCTATCTGCAATATTTGCAATATAGAGGGGCATGTTGCCAGACAGTGCCCTAAGGGACCAAGTATGGGAGATAGAGGCCATGGTGGGCGTAGTGGTGGCGGCTATCGGGATGTTGTTTGCAGAAGTTGCCAGCAGTATGGTCATATGCAAAGGGATTGCATGGGTCCAACTCCATTGATGATATGCCATAACTGTGGAGGACGGGGACATTTTGCTTACGAGTGCCCTTCTGGGAGGTTTGTGGAACGCTATTCCAGAAGATATTGATGGACGAGTACTCCTGATTGACTCCTGTTTGATGTCAATTATGTTGCAATATGCTTCAAATTAGAGATAGGGTAGCTTTTGGTTTGCTTGAACTCTTCAGTCTTGGAAGTTGCGAAAGATAGGGGTGTAGGTTTTCAAGTTGAATTTGAGGGTTAAATGTCTTTTTAAGCACTGGTATTTATAGCCTGGTTTGGTTGGGATTTTAAACGGACTCAGCTACAATGAAAGTAAAGTTACGAGTGGTTGTTTCATATTTTTCGGAGTTTACAAAGCAAGTGCATAAGCCCTTGAGCTTAGGGATTTTTTCTACTATTCTGTCAAGTTTTATACCGTATATTTCCCCCATTTTTATATTCAAATATTATTTCTTTCTTTCTTAATTTTTCATAATCGACTTGTTATCTAGTCGTTGCAATAATAGATTACGGAATAGGTTCGTTGAAATTAGGTATGAATTGCAAACCTTTGTGAAATCCTCTCATCTGTTGCTTAAAAAGAAAGTAAACCTATACGTCAGTGACAAAATTATAAGAAAATCACACGAGAAAAAAGTAGATATTATTGATATTGACATTGGGGCAATTGGCAATTCATCCCAGATACCAACGCATTTGTGACGGTTTCGTATTTTTCTTTGGTGCTTACAAACATTTTCGGCAAGAGGAAGAAAATTGAGTATTGTAACGTGGGTTCCCCATGGAGCACTTATTTTAGGGGTGTCATACATAAAAAATAAAAAAAAATGAAATTATGTATATAAAAAGAGGAATCATTTTCTTATGCATTACTGTATCAATAGAGGGTG
Organism: Laguncularia racemosa; assembly: GCA_037954665.1. Lineage (NCBI taxonomy): Eukaryota > Viridiplantae > Streptophyta > Magnoliopsida > Myrtales > Combretaceae > Laguncularia > Laguncularia racemosa. Next base: position 3,059,119 of record JBBMOL010000074.1, read on the forward strand.
TAATACTTCGTAAATCTTTTTTTTTTTTTTCTGAATTGGAGGTCTCGTGACCCCAAAAAATAGAAAATGTTTTCAAGTGTTTAATTCTTGTTTCCATCAATGACTCGAATAAACCTTTAAATCCTTCGTAAATCTTTTTTTTTTTTTTTTCTGAATTGGAGGTCTCGTGACCCGAAAAAATAGAAAATGTTTTCAAGTGTTTAATTCTTGTTTCCATCTATGACTCGAATAAACCCTTAAATCCTTGCAATCCCATAGATGTACAAAAGATAGTATCAAAGCATCTATTTTAGTGTTCCTCATGCATACATTTATTAATGTTACCTTGGTACGGGAGAATATAATCAAAATGAAATTATAATTCTTGGTACAATTTCCTTTTCTCATATTTGAAAAGGTTTTTAGAAGGTAAAATTACGGTTCCTTGTAATTAGGATTTCAAGTATAAAGGGAATCACAGTTCCGGTTTCAAGGGGCAAAATCGTAATTTCATTTCTTCTTATCAATAATAATTACTTAAAGTAATATTCTTATTTCATTAATACATATTTATTATATCTATGAATTAAGGATAGTCTTAATAAATATCAATGCATACTTATCAATTCCATTACATTTTAATCCAATTCATTTCATTTTATTCTAAACCATTCTCTCCTACCTAACATGGCATAAGTTCTTTCAAGCGATGTGATCCTTATAGTTGTGAAATGTGAATTTGCCTTGCTGAAAATGCTATAAAGCAAGAATAAGACAGTTCTAGAAGCAAATATGGGACAAAGGAAATTGATTTTAGATTAGGTTTCCCAAAGCAAAATAATGATTGGTTGATAGAACTGAATGGCATAAAAATAAATAAATAATACTATACAAAAAAGAACAATACAGTATAATTCTTTTATACCATGTTTAGTTAGTGTAATATAAGATATGAATTTTTGTAATGATACAAAGTTATTTTTCATGTCAATGTGAGAACTTACCAAGAAAGCTCTACGCGTAAATACAATAGTAAAAAAGAATGATAATAACATAGTATTGTTTTTTGGGCTTTGAGAATGATCTTTTTTGTGTCATACAATAAATTTTTATAACATAAGGTATACGGTATAATTTTTTTTTTTTTTAGTTTTATCTAGTACCTTGAAGTCCCTTTCATCCAATGATTTGATTTACTATACAAATCAAACAAATCGACTAATGGTATTGTTCAATCTAATACCGTAAAATGTTGACCCAAACATTATCTCAAGATCAAGGTTAAAGTTCGTGATTTCAATTAAGTTTTGAATGATGCTTTACCCAAATCTTTATTAGATGAGCAAGGAAGGCTTTAGACATTAACAAAAGGATTGATACTTTAGCAAATAACGTTATGAATAGAACTTTCATATCCCTAATTCATACTAGAAGTATTAATAATTCAATTTGGTTCAATTAAGTTCAGATTAAGAATCAAATGAAATTGTATCTAAAACAGTTTTATTCAAACCTTTAGTAATCTAAATCGTTTTTAACAATGAAAGATTCTAAATCGAATAGCTTTAAATACAATTGAGCTCGATTTGGTTCGATTTAAACGAATTTAAAAAATGCCTTGTTATTCTAATGATATTTCATTGTTCATAATATGCATTTATCATTGCATTTTTTGCTTATATAATTTGATACAAAATTTCAAATAAAAAGAATTTGATAAGTAGACTATAACTGCACATATACATATAAAAAACAAAAGAATTATGGAAAATAATTTCTTGCAAAGAAGCTCAACTTGCTACTCAAATACATCCTATACATTTCCTGCTAGATTATTTATATTGTATTATAAGTAAGTTGAAAAGAGAAAAGGACTATACACTTATAGATAGCTAGAGTTTGCCTTAAAAGACGAGAATAGAACTATGAGAGTGAGGAATTAAGACATAGATAGGAGATAAGAGCAAACTCAAAGAGGGTGTAAGCTGATAGTGGAAGTCTAATTCGACATGAAAGCTCACATGCTTGAGAAAAATGGAGGAGGATTGAAGGTGTTGAAGACTAAGAGATTGCATGCCAATGTCTCAAGGTTAGGCTAGATGTTTTTTTTTCTTTTCCACTATAAGGGTTGCTAGGTTGGATTTGTTTATCAGCATTCAAAAATCAAAATATGCGCTCCCTTTTTTTTTTTAAAAAAAAAAGAAAAGTTAAGAAGCATTCCAATTCAAGTTAAAACAATATCAACCAATTCAACCCAATTCGACCCTTCAAACCGCAAACATTTTGAACCCTCTCAAACCAAACATACACCAAACCAAAACATAAAATAATTGCATTTTGTAGCTAAGTTGGGTTTAGCTCCATTCTTGATTCAATCCTATGAACAACTCTTAATTCAATCCCATCAATCGAAATGCCATAAGATATGAACTAAAAGGCAAAGGATTTAATATTATTAATGTGATTAATGGAGAAATGAATGGAACACCATTTAGAGACCAATATACCTATCAAACTGTGAATACTAATTTATTAAGAATAGAAGCAATATAATGGAAGAAGAAATATTGGATATGCTTATGTAGTGCTTAGCACAGCAAATTACAATCTTTGCTAGAAGCTCGATCAAGAACAAGAGTCAGAAACAACCAATAAATCTGTACAATTATATACCACTAGCCAAAACATGTCTATACGGAACAGTTTTGCTGATCCCACACGTAGTGAGTAATGTGATAGCAATTACTAAAATATTAAATAAAGATTTAATAAGATTATCATTTACAAATGATTATAATAAGTATATTTTAAAAAATAAAAAGATAAGCTCAATATCTAATTACTAATCATAGATTTGAGTAATTAATGATTATTTAATGTTTTTTATAATAAAGATTTCTTATAGAATTGCTATTACTATCTTAGAACACAACTAATCACTATAATAGCTATTTCATAAGAAATAAAGTTATAATAGAATTACTACATCAGTAAAGTGTACGAATAGTTAATTAGAAACCTAATCACATAGAACAAGGGGTACAAGACGAATCGAAAGAGAGTATTCATCTCCAGTGATAGATTTGTAAATGTAAGTACCATCTCGAATGCAGCCCTTCTGAGGTTGCTTGCCAAAACAAGATTGGCAAATACAATCAAAGGAAAAACATATAACATTTCCATTAAAAAAAGCTTTGGATAAGGTTTAAGCCTTAAATCTACGACAATAGGAATTCATACGCTTCTGTTACTTTTTCCTTGAACACATGAACTCCGAACCTCCACATTCTGCTCAAAGCTCTAAATTACAAACTCCCACTTTTCTTTCGTTATTAGCTCACTTCCTTACTCCACAAATTTATACTATTGTGCTAAAGGAGGAAGAAATTCCGAAGCAAAAGGAAAACATGGAAAAATCTATTCTTTTGCAGGAAAAAATTACAGAATTAAGTTAAATCAAATAACAGTGGGCAGCTCTTACGACTTTGTGTGATATAGAAATAACTTTGTCCCTGCTCTTAACCAGTGATCATGGTTCCTGCCCCTTCATCAGTCATAATCTCCAGAAGTAAGGAATGGGGGACACGGCCATCGATTATGCTAGCAGTCTTAACCCCTTGTGATAAGGACCTCACGCAACAATTAACTTTTGGAATCATCCCACCTCCAATCTTCCCATCATTTATCATCTTTTTTATCCCTTTTATATCTATTTCCTTCACCAAACTCCCCGGGTCCTCTCGGTTTGCTAGAATTCCCGCGACATCGGTTAATAGTATCAGTTTCTCTGCCCCTAATGCAGCAGCCAACTCTCCAGCAACTGTATCTGCATTGATATTATATGACTGACCTGTCTCATCTGCAGCAACTGAAGCGATCACAGGTATGAGTCCACTGTCGGTGAGTGGATTGAGCACACAGGAGTCAACCTGAGCAACCTCACCAACAAACCCCAGTTGAATGGAGTTGGGAGCAGGACGGGCCATCAACAGGCGACCATCAATGCCCGAGAGGCCAACTGCAGTTGCACCAGCCTTGTTGATCAAGGACACAAGGTGCTTATTAACTTTACCTACCAAGACCATCGATACAATCTCCATGGTAGAGGCATCAGTAACTCGAAGACCATCCTTAAAGACAGGTTCAATATTGAGGCGGGTGAGCCAAGAGTTAATCTCTGGGCCACCACCATGAACCAAAACAGGGTGGAGACCAACACATGAAAGAAGGACAAGGTCATTAATGACAGATGCCTGGAGGTCCTTGGACTTCATGGCCGCACCACCATACTTGACAACAATGGTCTTACCTCGAAATTTCTGGATGAAAGGAAGTGACTCTGACAAAATGTCAACCCTAACCTGGCCATTGTTGCGAGGAGGTGCCTCCAAGCTGATGGAATTGGTGATGCAAAGCGAGGATTTTTTCTTGCAGACTCTGTTGGAATGAGGGAATGTGAGACCAGTGAAAGATCTCAGGTCAGAGATTTTTGGGGAACTCGATATGCGGGGAAAAGACACATTGGGGCTTCTGATTGCCACCATTCCTCCCTGCAAGAAACAGTAAACGTGACAATCAAATCTTAAAACTTACTTTGAGGCTACAAAGTGCAGCACTCTTAAGATATTCAAAGAAAAAAAAACACGAAGATTTCACAACAAAATTGCATGTTGTATTACTTTCTTTAAAAGAAAGAGAAGACAGACAAACTTCCAAAAACTGCAAAGACAGAGAAATACAAAAGGATAATTTGTCATGCATTGTTCCATGTAGAATATGAAAGAGAAAGAATATGCACATGTAATCATACAGTCAAAGTCTACTAGATTCAACAAAAAAAAAAAAGCCAAATCAAAGTAACAAAATGCCCATTTTTATTTAACCGCAAAAATAGAAAGCCCATAGTGCATGCAAACAACATAAACAAGTAGAAAACTAAATCCAGCCATCTTACTTCCAGCAAGTAAGCCTTCAAACTGCAATCGTTATAAAGACATCAATATGAGAATATTTCTCCAAAGAAGATGGAACCAATCATCAACTTGCTCTAAGCAACACGCCTGAAAGGCATACTTGCATACTCAAGCAACTTTGAATTTGTCAAAATTCATCTCTGAAAAGCATTTAAGCTTTTTCAACTCAGTAACCAAATTTTATAAATCAAACAAACGCATAGCATCCTATGTGGAAGCTCCAATTAATATGACACAGACTACATTGCCTATTGTTGTTATAGCACCGTAACCCAAAAGATAATCCTAGAAAGGTGTTTTACACAGTGAAAACATTTGGAATCATTACCATTTCTTTTTCTTTCCTGTATATAAAATGTCCCCAAAACTCTCATCGGTCATCTTTATTTCACAACATTACTACATTTTGCACCAAATAACCTATCACAAGCAAAAAGCAGGGACATTTATCTCACGGAACAAGATTAAATTTTCCTGCACATATAACTTAAAAGCAACATAATTTCTTAAATGCACCACTTAACTACATTGATTGTCAGTTAAATTATTTTGTAGAACTTTTTTTACTCAAATTCAATGACTAATATTTCTATCTCACGGATAATGATAAAATATTCCTACATATATAACCAAAATTTAAAAACTTTATCAAATGCATCACTTATCTATACGAATAGTCACTTGATTTATTTACTAGAACCGAATGCATGCAAATATCAAATAATGGGTCACCAAATTAACTTATACTGAAGTGACGAAATCTTTCAAATGAAAAAAGAACCATACCCAAATCACCAAATTCAATGTATTCCAATGACAGCTAGCTCGGACGAATCAATTAACGGTGAAGAACCCAGTAATGAAGATAGAAGAAGACAAACTTACACTGTAAGGAGCAAGAACACAGACGCCGACCAGTTAAATGGCGACAATCGGGGTGACTGATGAGGAGTGGAAAGTAGAGAAGAAGACAAGAGCTTAGGTCCGAGAGTGAAGTGGCAATTGCTACGTTTGCTCGTATAAATTCGCCGTCAGGGTTTTGGGGTGTTTCTCTGTTATCCCCTTGGGAGTATTTCTTAGGGCAGTTCGGTTTGTCTTCATCAGGCACCGGTCTGAAAGCTGTCAAATTTTGGGCAGCCTCATACGGAACTGACTAACACACAGTTCGCTTATTGTGAATACATCCCAAGTCCCTTAATATATATATATATTCTCATATTTAATTTTCAAAGTAATTATTATAGATGATCTCAACAATATATATTATTTTATCATAATTACGTACATATTGTTATATATTATTACATCGTAATGATATAAAATTGCATATTGCACACATACATATGTGTATATATATATATATATATATATATATATATGTAATGTTATAATTTTATGTGTAGTGTGTGTTGTGTTATACTATAATATAATATTATATGTATTTGTGTATTTATGTGCATGTGTAATGGATACTATGCTAATTGTACAAGATTTTATAAATAATACTTATGTATTACATATAAGTATATATGTGTGTGTAAAAGATATTATAATAACTATATATATACATATATATATATATATGATAGAAAAAAACATATATGATAATTTATATGTATTATATATATAATAGATATTCTGGTAATTATACGAGATTACAAAATCAGTAAAAACACATTGATATTATTTATACCCTGTTTTGTATTTCTACTTATTCTTTTGCTCACCATTGTAATGAAACTCATATTAGCCCCCCACTAATTGTAATGATAATGGATAGAAATAACTTTTGAAATGTTAGTAATGTACAACATGTTTCAAAAGTTTTATCAAGATAAATAACGAATAAATCTAGAGTCTATATTCTTAAGTGCAATGCACCAAATCTAATATTCTTTGGATTATAAACCAGGCTGGGGCAAAAGAAACATATATCTACAAAAGATTAGTGAGTCTTTTAGCTCCAATGCATCAAGGATTTTTGTTGTAAGTCAAAATTTTCATTTGTCATAGTGTACTTTCACAATATTTCTTGCTCATCAACGCCTTTTTGCACTAATAAGCTAAAATATCCCATGAAAAATAATTTTATTTTAAGGTTATTTCAGCATTTTTCTAATAATCTCTTTCAATTTAATTAATGTTCTTTTATTTTTAATCCTTTAGAATTGGTTCGCTCCCTTCAGTTTAAGGATGCAACTTTCGAATGCTTTTTAATTTTCCCCTTTATAGTTGTAGATGTGGTATTGAGATTGAAATGGTCACACTCGTAATGCATTAGTCTCAAACTGCAAGTAGTCTCAAAAAGTAATGTAGATATAACATATCTACAAATAGCTTGAAGAGAATGATAAAAGAGAGGATATAGGCGTTTTTGAAGTCTCGAATATACAAATGACAAATAAGGAAGCATGAAGCACTAACGTTATGGTTTTTGAACAATTGGAAACAAATATTATCCTAAATTGCTCGTTTGGTTTTTAAGTTTTTGTGGTCTCTAAAAAAATCTATAAGTGATGAGGTATTATTAAGTATTTATAAGCATTTTGACTTGATGACATTTGTCATGTGATCTTAGTGATCAACACGAGAGATAAAGTATATTTATTTTAGGATTATCTTGATGAGCCTTTTATAGGTCCAAGGCCAATAGGCATATTTATTAAATGCACGAACTTGTTTAAGAAAGGTTGAAATGAATGAATTGGTTGAACAATCCCTATTCCAAGTTTACGAAATCAAATAACCTTAAGTCATATCTACTATAAACTAGACTTTCTAAACTTTATCACTTAACCCAATGAGTTGAGTTAAAAAATAAATGTAAACTTCTTTCTCTCCTTAAAAGGACCCTCTCTTGTCTCTTCATCCAACTTCCATCAATAAAAAGATTATTCAAGGCAATTCGTTTTTCTATGGTTTCTTTTTATCTAATTTCCTACAAACTCTAATTGAAATTATGGTTAATTCACAATTTAGGGTTTCTAGTTTTAAATCTTTTTAAGACAAAGTTTTGTTGGAATAGATTCAACATTCTTTCTATAGTAAATGACCTATCTCCTCTTTGATACTAGATTTGATTGAAGATTCTAAAATTAGACCAATTTCTTGAAGGTTGTGAGACATTATTAACATTAGAGTACATGTGGCATTTGAAAAGTATAAGTATGTTGTCTCTTACCTGTTGTTGTTTCTTGTCACTTCTTTGGTTATGGAAAACTAAGATTACACTACCGTTGGAATCAATTGATTTCAAGGAGATCTTTTATAAGAGAATAACAAAAGAATCCACAAGAATCATTAAAAGATGATATTAGGTTATCATAGATTGAAGTAATGGATATTGGAAGTACACTTGAAACAAATTGGTTTTAATTTTCGCATGAGAAGATAATTTTTAAGGAAACATATTTTCCAACGCATAGCTATCTGGGTGGGTGGGTGGGTCGATGGGTGATGTTTCGACCAACCCCCAAAGATATGTAAGGCCAGCCAATCAACCTATTGTAGCCATCGTTGATTGTGACTTGGTTTATTGACCCTTACCATGATCAAACTATTTCCCTAAATCAATATATTTTGATAGAAAAAATAATCATTAAAAATATAGAATAATGAGAATGTTAAGTGTTTTGATGCTAATAAAGTTAACAGACTAAATGGATAAAGGTTCAAAATACATTTGTAATTTTTGAATAAACCAAAAGGAAAGAGAAATGTATAAGTTTTGTTATAAATCATTTATATGTTTTTAAGTGTGCAAAATTAAGTTTTTCAAAATAGGTATGAATTGATTGAATACAAGTTCAGTTTTAAAAAAGCAATAAAGGAAAGAATATATAACTGAAATAAACAATCAAAATTTTTATTCCAATATATAGTGACAAGACAAGAAGATTTCGTAAAACAGTAAAGAGAAGATATATGTTAGAATTCTAATCTCAAATGAAATACAGATCTATGAAGATGAAAGTTAATGGAAATTATTGATTACAAATATATTTGACTAATTTCATTAAAACTAGATTTAATATTATGAAATAATTCTTATCAATTGAAAAGATATTTATACAAAGAAAGCAACTAGAAAACTAAAAAGAAAAAAAAAATAAGCATTAATAGGAGATTGATAACATTTAATGTAGATGATTATCCAAATTTGATGAAGCGAGATATTTGAATAAAAGAATTAGAGATGAAATATTGAAGACGGCTATGATTAAGGAGAAAATTAAGATTTAAAATTTACCTAGGATATTTATATATACGAGCCAAAGTAAGGCAGAGAAGAAGAAGCAATACAAGACAAGAGACGAACCAATGTAGATTTTGAGATTTATGTATTTGAACTAATTATGTAGATTATCACTATTTATTAAATTCTCATAGCTGAAAAATGTTATTCCAAAGTTTTGCTTGTTTTGCTTTTCTTTGTAGTTTTTGTGAGTTAGTTTAAGTGTTAAGCCAAAAAAAGACAGGGTAGAGGAAATAACTAAAAGCTATATGAGAATTATTGTAGAGTAACTAACTATTGCAGCACTCACAATATTTTATTTTTTGATAGTGTAGCAAATCAGTAAAGTCAACTGGGATTCCAGTAGTGGAAGTTGGAAGAGTAGACCAACACACAAGATGGAACCACTATGTATCACTACTTGATTTTCTTGGTCCCTACTCTTTTTATTTTTGTTGTAATTTATTTATGTGTTATAGAATTGTAAATTTTGCTACTAAGTTAATCTGAATTTTAAATCAATATTCATCAAATAGTGATCAAAGGGGATTTTTTAATTTAGTCGTTCGGAGAAGTTTTTAAATCTTAGTAACCAATTTAGCCATCTCTTGATTACTAACTGGGATCAATAATAACAAAATATTATAATAGTGGTAGTAATAGTAATAATAATAGTAGTAATAAAAGAATAATAATAAGGAAATATATGAATAAAGTGTAAATGTGACATTTGGTATCTAAAACTTTATTTATTTTTACAATTAACTATTTGGATTTAAAAAGTTTTAATTAGGTATATGAATTTTACCAATTTTTGCAAATAATTACCCAGATAAAGTTAGTATAACAATATAAATAACCATGGAAAGTTACAAGTAGTAAATTAACACTTTTATAGCTTGTTTATTTTCTAAAATGGAATAGACAAGTTATGTCTTGGGAATGACTATTACTAGGAATAGGTTAAAAATTTTATTTCAGTATTTACTTCATATAATTTTTTATTATAGCAAATACCATTATTTTACTTCATTAATTATAATATTAAGTTGGGAATATGGATAAAATTATTAATTCATCCTTATTTAGTTATTAATTACAGTATTGATAAGGTTATAATTGATATAATATTTGAACTTTTTTATTTTTATTATAAGGGAAATAAAAAATTATATATTTTTAAAGTAATATCTATTTTCAATAGAGTAAGAATAGAAAAGTCTCCTGAATTAAAATTTTCTCTTTATTTTATTAAATAAACAAGGTAGTAAATAGTTGAGAGGAAAAGCTATTTTATTCTCTCTCTACTACTTCCAAGTAAATGAGTTGTTAAATTTTAAGCAATTAATTGCAAAAATAGGCAAAGTTCATATACTAAATAAAACACCTTAAATTGAATTGCAAAGTCATGCGAGAGTAAATTGGTAAGTCTTAATAAAAGAAAAAATTTCCAAGGAAGATAATTATTAAGATAACCTTAATCTAGTTATATAAATTAAGGGTATGTTGGTAATTGGATTACCTAGATCTTTTTTGTTAGGGGAAAATCATGATTACCAACTTGACCTTATTGTATTATGCTATCTTAGTACTATACTAACTTGATGGGTAAAGAAAGATGCATTTCAAATGTTAGTTACTTTTTTTTTTTAAAGGGAATAGTCTAGAATAAGGAAACAAACCCCCCCTAAAACCCTTACATCATCTACCACTCTCATCTTCCTCTCTAATTTTATATTTTCTTCCCATTATTTAGATCATCTCAATTGAATAATAGAAATTTGAAAATTTAGAATGTTTCACTCAAGATTATCACAAGGATTTGGATTGTTCTATCTTTCTCTAGCTTACTTTGGCCTAACTACCTTTAGAAACTATAGATCACTATTTATTACAAATGAAATGTCAAGAAAATTGATGAAGTTGAGTAGGAAGGAATGGAAATCTAGCTTGCTTTACATCAGTCACATGAAAACCTAGGTTAGGTAAGTGTTCGATTCAAATAAATTTTTTACATATGGTGTTTCAATTTAAAATATGATTCTTGGAATTTCTTGATCAATGAGTTAGATGTACTAATACAGTGTTATATTGCATAAATTGCAAGTTACCTGGAGCGAAAGTGCTTAATATTCATTTAAAGAGCTCAATTGGTGGAACAAGTGGAATGTAGGTACCTTTAGTCTTCTGTTAAGTTAAATTTTGGATTGATGATGACCATGGAAAGTTAATGATTTAGAAGCATAATTTGTATATTAGTTGACAAATTGAGGCATGAATCGTGATTGAATGTAAAATGGGCAACTCTACAATGCTCTTACTCAAAAGTGGCACACCTATGTCATTATTGTTGACAATTTCTTTTAGTGTTAATAACCATAATTTTGGATTAATGTTACACTTGATAAATGGTCTTTGCTCATTTTTGTAATTAATTATCTAAAGTTTCAAATTGTTAATTTACTATTTAAACTTTACTTATTCTTGTAATTAAATACTTAAATTTTATCCATTTTTGCAATTAACTACTTGAATTTTATCCATTTTTATAATTAAATGATTAAATTTTGCCAATTTTTATAATTAACCATCTCGTTTGGATACTATAAATGACCACAAAAAATTTATAGGTAATAAATTAATACTTTTAAACTTTAGGTAGTTAATTACAAAAATAGATAAAATTCAAGTATTATGTATGATATTTATCCCCTTAATTTTTATTGTTATATAGGGTGATTATAGTAAGAGAAATTTATTGATAATATTTATGAAGTAATGGACAACCTTTATGAAAACTTGTCGATAGCTTTTTATAATAATAAATTACTCTTAAATAATGATAAAAATAAGATTAATTGATAATAAAATAAGTTATCGACAGTGATGGCATAATAAGTATTAACACAGTAGAATTCATTGTATAAAGTTAGATGAATGATGATTATGACATGATCCATGGTGCTCGGAGCACGAATTATAAATGTTGGAGGGATACCATAGAATTATGTTTGGATTTGGCATTTGAGCAGAGTAAACTATAGTTCTATGCATGCCTTGTATTCACGTGACCTAAAGGGAAATTTTGGGTTAAAATTATGATGATACGAAGATTATTTATCTAATTGCTATATTATTTGTATGATTCTTGAGGTTATTTGAAGATTGGATGCGAAATGGAAAAAAAATTATGTCGGAGTGTTGATATGGTGATTTGGACATACTTTTATTAAGTTTGATTTTCTAAAAAAAAAAAAAAAGGTTTTTAGAAAATTTAGATGTGTTCTAGATCATAATTAAGTGCTCTTATGGTATCTTTGGAGATTAATTACATGTTTAACTTTGTTTTTAACATAGAGGGTTTTGATTTTTGAAATGCTATATGGTCCATCTTAGATTTGTTTGTGTTTCATTAATTTTTTGGGAAATATTATGAATGTTATTGAGAGTCCAATCCGTAATCAATTACATTCAACCTAAAACCCCCATTTCATCTTCTTTAAGCCATCAAATTCATAAGAGACTGTTTTGTAAATTAGTTTTGAGTCAATGAATGATTTAGATAGATGTATCACCTAACCAATAACATTACATTATGATTATCAAAACTCTAAAATTCTAGCGTATAAATAAGATAATTGGTTTGTAAGATTTGGATCAAAAGTTGTAGGAAAATGGTTTGATCTTCTTGAATATAAGTTTTCAAGTAAAAAGCTGTTTATAAAAAATATATTAAAGATATAATTTTTTAAAATAATAATAATAATAAGAAGATAGGTCTAGACAGGCGAAAAAAATATTAAAAAATCGGTATTTATGTCGGTAAGCAAAATTATTAAAATATAGAAACATAATTAAGGATAATTCTAACCGGCTATAAGTGGTCATTAATTGCTGCTTTTGTACAAGTAGCTGTAATGTAGCTTTAACTAAATTAATATCCCCTCTATTACTGGCACCAAGATGTTTCCAACTTGTATTGCGTTTCCTCCTCAATTTTATCCATCCTATAATGTTTATGTAATTCACCTGATATATATAATATATAATATACCTAATTATATGCTATATAATATATATGAACATTTTTTGTAGGAGTCAGCAATTAACAATTTTAGCATATGGGTAACGCCCAGCAGCGGGTAAAAAGTTCACATGCAATTCTTCAAATTACTTGATTAATTTTTCTGGGATATATATATATATATATTATATGATTAAAAACATGCATTTAAACTATTAATTTAATATAAATACCTTCAATTGAATAAATATATATAAAAGATTACTACAATTAATATATTAATAACGTATGCTTGTAAATTATTTTAAATTTGGTATGAGTACTATAATTTAATTATATGAATTATATATTATTATTTATAGTTTTATATTACCCTTTGATTGTTATTCCATACTTAGATTAAATAATTTGTTGTTCTAAAAGAGTTGAAAAATTTCAAGTTGTAAGTATAAAATATTATATAACAAAAGTTGCGTCTAATTGGGTAATGCTAAGGCTCTAACCCTAAAACCGAAGAGATGCTATTAAAAGGAAAGTCAACCAGCAAAAGAAGAGGAAAAGGTAATATCAAAGGATACAATGATAAATAATTTTTCAAAATTATATATTATAATTAATGCATTAGTATAAAAACTATTGTTATAATATAGGATGAATATTAGATTTCATTGTCAATTTTTATAATTAATAATATAAAGTTTTAATATATTAATTTATTTTATAAATTTTATTTATTTTTATAATTAATTATTTTATTTAAATATCTTAAAAAATATTAAAAAGATTATAAACAGTAAATTAAAAAATTTAAAATTTAATTAATTAATTATAAAAATAAACAAATTTCAAATACTAAACATGAAATTCAACGATAAACCTTTTTACCCAAAAACGCAAATGGAAGACAGGTCCATTTCATTTCCGTACAAAGATGCGATCGCTCATAAAGAAGCAGACAGAGAGCTATAATTATCTATTTCATTTCCCAACAAATATGCAATTTCTCTATACTTCATTCCCAATTATATATGCATGGCTATCTTATTTTAGATTTTTATATAATTATCCTTCTTTCCTATCTCTATTAAAAAAGAAAAATTACAATACCTCACAATTCCATATTATTAAACAAATGCTATCGATAAATCTATTATTATTTATTTTATATTTTATTTAATTTTTAATTAATTATTATATATTACAACTATTAATAAAAAAATTAATCACACCCTATTATATTAAAAGATTAGCAACTTATTGTTTATATCATTAAATTTCAAAGTCTTAATATTAAATTGTTTGAAAATAATTTTTTTTTTATTTTATGGTGTGCATCTATTGGTATATTTTCTTTTAATTTTTCTTAATTTTTTTAATTTGTTTAGATTCCTAGCTAGTGCTTACGTGCAACCATGAGCGAGTGTTTTGTCTGCATTTTTTTTTATTAAAATTGATTACTAAATATCTTACACATAATTTCGGCAAACAAATTGGAGAAAAAATAATAAAATATTGGCCAACAAAAAAAAGGAAAAAAATCGTACGTTTAACACTTCAAGACACCATTTTTCTAAATTTCTACCTCTTTTTTTTTTCCAAATAGCTTAATAATTAATATGATACGTAATTAAATACACCTAGATTTAATTCCAAATTTAAGATAAATAATTTTTTTTCTTTTTTAGAAAAAAGAACAATTAATTCGATTGCCAAAATAAACGGCACCATTTGGCCTTTTCCTGTATTTTCGCTCCTGCATTTCAACAAGAAAAGAGGTCACCGGCAAAACAACGAACAAAAATCTGAATAATAAAAAGTGAGAGAGAGAGAGTGGAAAAAAAAAAAACTTCTTAGGGTTTTAACTTTTGTTAATTTAGGGTTTCGATTCCAATTGCTGTTTTCAATTTCAATGGAAGGGGAAGAAGAAGATAACTCGAAAACGAACCCTGGCTTGAATTCTCCACTTCCCCAACTGGAGATATCAACAGCTACGCATGCGCAGAGTGCGCTCGGTTCCAGTGAATCGCAATGCGAGACACGAACTGAACCGCTACCTGCTGGAGATTCTGGCGAGTCACTGAGTCGAGCTGAGGTGGAGCATCACGAGTCGCTTGGTGATAGTGGCGTTAGGAGCGAGGAAGGTGGAGAGATGGACAATGACGAGAGAGGGATGGTTGGTGGAGAAATAATCAAGGAGGGTAACATCGTGGAGGGTGGTGAATTGGATAATGCGAGTGGAGAGACCGAGTTGAAACCAGTTGCTGTGGCGGAGACTGCGATGGAATCGGCAAAAGTATCCGACTTGATTACGTCGGAGGCGGAAATGCCGCAAGCAGACGGTGGAAATGATGGAGGGGATGTAATTGAAGGGAATGAAGAACCGACAGTAGGCATGGAACCGGATTCTATGATGGTGGGGAAAAGTGTTCTAGTTGGTGGGGATTCTAGGGTTTTGGATGCAGGAATTGATGTAAAAGATGCAGAGAAGGGTGTGGCTGCTAACATGGCACCGAGTGATGGAGATGCTGTGATGGAGGAAGTTAAGGAAGCTGAGGTGGAGGGTGCAAACAAAGTGAAAGAGGAAGGCAGTGAAGTGCCTGCTCATGTGGCAGAGGATGCGAGACCTTCGGAGGATAGTGAATGCGATAAAGGACCGGAGGATTCGAGGGTGGATGATGTGAGAGATAATTTGTTTGAAGAAGGAGTGAAAGATAAGGTGGTGAATGATACAGCGGGTGATCTGATGGTGGAGGGGATGAAGGGTGCTGTGGATGGTAAGGCCATAGGGTTAAACATGGGTATTAGTTCTGGGATAGGGAATGATGCGGAAGTTTCTGAAAATGCAGCAAGAGATGTAGCAATAGATGGCAGTAGTGAGATTAAGAAGGAAGAGGAAATTCAAGAAAAAGCTTGTGAGAATACAATAGTCGGGACTGTAGTAGAGGGTACTATGGATACCGATGCTAAGGAGATATTGCAGGATAGGCAGGTGGGAGACATACAGGAGGATAAGGACGTGATGGAGCAGACAGGTATTCCTGAGGAGATGAATGTGGGTGATGACACAGATGCAGTCGAAGAGATGGAGGTTGCTGAGGATATTGATGTTGGTGATGAGGAGAAGATGGAGGAAGGGACTAAAAGTGGTGTAATGAAGAGGAGACGAGGAAGGATTCCTAAGGGAAGTGCGAAGATCATGGTCAAGAAGAAAATGGAAGAGGATGTTTGTTTCATTTGCTTTGATGGTGGTGAACTTGTGCTCTGTGACCGCAGGTTTATCTTATTTCATTGGTGTTTTTCTTTAATGTTACTTTATCTTGAGTGAATTCTTCTGGGAAGTACGGTCGACACTGTGTGTTAACTTGGGGCTTTTGAGTCATTGTTTGATATAATGCTTTTTGGTATTTAGGGGATGCCCCAAGGCTTATCATCCCTCCTGTGTGAATCGGGATGAAGCTTTCTTTCGGACAAAAGGTCGTTGGAATTGTGGTATGTTTCTTCTATTATTACTCTGAGCATGAGTTTTTCGTAACAGATCAGGTATTTACTCCATTAGTGAAATCCTCAGGTTTACGTTCTGTGCCTCTAGAATTGTTTACTGTTGGTTATGTTGGTAGTGTTGTGCAATCATATAGAATACTGTAAATGTGTAATTTACACATCAGTTCCTTCAGCTGTTTTAGACTAGATGATGTTGTGGTTTTCCTTATCTTAGTACCATCTGATGGTTTTAGTTGAATGTGTGAGACACTGGCTACACATGGTTATCAGTTGCTAACACTTGCAATTACACAAATATCTCAACATCTCACAATTTTCCTTACCCCAAGAAAAAAAAAATCTCACGTTTTTATGTTCATGACTAACTCTTCTGTGCCTTGGGGTATAATCAAGTGATATTGTTAGCAGCAAGCGTTTGTGATCTAGTCCTAGGGCGCTCTAACTCGTGCTGGAAGTTGTGATTATGTTTGTTGGGTTTCTTTCTGAGTTTCCCTATGATTGCCTAGGTGATTTGGGCTCGTTGGAGAGAACCTAAAGATCTCTTGTGCCAAGTATTAGTTTGCTGAAAAAGTCTACCCTTCATTCATATTTTCCATGTTAAATACAACATGAGTAGTTACAATGATTCCTACCACTAATCCACTACTGTGTTACATTCCTACCACTAATCCACTGTTGCATTACAAACCCATTACCCCACTCCATGTCCTACTCCTGGCTACCCACACGCCCCCCTTAATCGGCCATTAACTCTTCTCCTAAACTAACTTTACTTCCATGTTTTCTCCTCTAGTAGACTTTGTCAAAGGGTGTAATGGCCCGACCACTATCATCACTCCCCCTTTCGGCTAGGCGCATGGCCTCGTGCGCAAAGGAAGGATAGTGTTGGCAAATCATTGTCGCATCTTCCCACATGGCATCCGCAGGTGAGTAGCCCTTCCAATGGATTAAGACCTTGGCGTTGGAATCGGTAAGTCGTGGCTAATTAGGAGAAGATTGGGGTGTTCTAGGGGTTTTCCATGAAACTGTTTGAGGCCGAAAACATGGAAAACTGGGTGAATCTTGACCTTTGGTGGCAAGAACAGGCGATAGTCAACTGGTCCTATGCCTTTCGTGATGGAGAAAGGGCCATAAAATCTGGGTGTCAATTTCTTATATTGTCTTTGCCGCAAAGTTATCTGTCGGTACAGTTGGAGCTTAAGCCAAACCAGGTCGTCGATCGTGAAGCTGATGTTCTGGTGCTTAGTATCATAACTATTCTTCATTTTTTGTTGAGCGCGTTCCAGCTGGAGTTTTAGTGTGGCGAGTATGTCATTGCAGTCTTGCAATGTTGTCTCCATTGCTTCCAACTTAGTTGTGCCTAGAGTGTAAGAAAGCAACTGGGGAGGAGCCCGGCCATAAACCACATTAAAAGGAGTGGTTTTGGGGGAAGAATGGTAGCCTGTATTGTAGCAATACTTAACCCATGCTACCTAATCGACCCATCTCTGTGGGTGAGCTTCGGTAAAGCATCTCAGGTACATCTCCAAGGTCCTGTTGACCACTTCCGTTTGGTTGTCGCTTTGTGGGTGGTAGGTTGATGAAAAGGAGAATTTGATGCCGTGTAGCCTAAACCATTCCTTCCAGAAGCTGCTAGTAAATGTGGGGTCCTGATCACTCACAATGGATTTTGGTAGCCCACTATTGTGTCAATGAACAGCTTGGCTATGGTCACCATCGAGTAGGGGTGACTCATGGTGATGAAGTGGCCATATTTAGAGAATCGGTCCATTACCACCATCAAAACGGATTTTCCAAGAGATTTAGGAAGGCCATCTATGAAGTCCATGGAGATATTGGCCCAAATCTAATTGGGAATAGGGAGTGGTTGAAGGAGTCTCGTGGGTTGGAGGTGTTTCGACTTGTACCTTTGACACGTATGGCAAGCCCTTACAAGCTCCTTGACCTGATGTCGCATCCCTTTCTAGTAGAAGTCTTGTGTTATGCGATAAAGGGTGCATTGATAGCCCTCATGGCATTGGTTGTGAATGGCTTGAGTGATGGTGGCACATAACTCAAAGGAGGGTTCTAGGAAGATTTAATTTTTGAAAAGGATGAGTCCCTTTTTAAAAAACCCAATATGACCCCATCTTGTGCACTTGTATCCTAGAGGCAAGTTGGCGTAATTCCGGAGAGGATTCCACTTCTTGTCGCACTAAATCCATCAGCTATAGCTGTGGAGAGGAGATGGCAAAGGCTATAGCCGATCCTTCCTCTCTCCTAGACAATGCATTAGCAACTCTATTCTCACGACCTCCCCTATATTCGACATCGAAGTTGAAGCCCATTAACTTACTGATCTAGTGCTACTGAGGCGATGTCGAAACCTGTTGCTTGAGTAGAAACTTGAGACTATAGTAATTTGTTCTAACCTTGAACCTCCTACCCCACAGATATGCCCTCTAGTGGCTCACGGCCTTGGCCAAGCCAGTGAGCTCTTTCTCATAAGTCGCTAGTTGCAAGTGTTTTTGTGCGAAGGGTCGACTGAAAAAGGCTATGGGCCTATCATTCTGTTGAAGGATTGCTCCCAACCCTTGATTGGAGGCGTCTCACTCCACCATGAAGAGCTGCTTGAAATTGGGGAGGGCTAGGACCGACGCTTGTGTCATGGTGTCTCGAAGGGAGATAAAAGCCTTCTCCGACTCGGGAGTCCATTGGAAGTTGTTTCTCCTTAGCATGCAGGTCAATGGGGCCCTAATAACGCTATAATTTTGCACAAACTTTCTATAATAGCTGGTGAGGCCTAGGAACCCTCGTAATGCCGTGATGGTAGTGGGTTTCGGCTAGGATAACATTGCCTCTATCTTCTGTGGGTCAGCTTCCACTCCTTTGTTCGAAATAAGATGTCCCAGATAAGCTACTTGTCGTTGAGCAAAAGTATACTTTGCTGTTCTTCAAATGAAGCTGGTGCTGGTGTAGCAAGGAAAAGGCCTTGCTAAGATGTTGAAGGTGCTCGACCCACAACTTGCTGTAGATGAGGATGTCGTTGAAGAAGACCAAAATGAATTTCCTTAAATAGCACTTAAATACCTCGTTCATGAGAGCTTGGAATGTTGAAGGGGTGTTGGTGAGGCCGAAAGGTATGATGAGGAACTTGAAATGCCCATGGGGCATTTTGAAGGCTGTTTTTCTCCACGTCCTCAGGCCTTATTCTGACTTGATGGTTGCTCGAACACAAGTCGAGCTTGGAAAAATAACACGTGCCTCCTAGTTCTTCAAGGAGTTCTTCAATGATAGGTATCGGGAACTTATCCTTAATGGTTTTCTCGTTCAAGGCCCTATAATCTACATAGAAGCGCCACAAATTTTCTCCCTTCCGAACCAAGAGCATTGGAGATGAGAAGGGTGATTGGCTCGGTCGGATTAATCCCTTCCGGAGCATCTCTTTGCACTGGTGCTCTATTTCATCCTTCTGGTCGTGTGGGTATCGATAGGGCCGCACTACGACTGGCGGTGTTCCTGGTGGCAGCTTGATGGCATGATCGCAGGGGCGAGGTGGTGGAAGCCCTTATAAGGGTTGGAAGATGTCTTGGAATTCAACCAGTAGGCGCTGTAACTCATTGCCCTTTTCCCCTTCCGTTGTTATAGATGCCATTTTCGGCTGATCCGCACTCCTAATGTTCCCCTGTAATTGCACCCTCTCTTGTCCCTACAGGAAGCTCATCTTCATAATGGTTAAGTCCCATGAAATCGGGCCTAAGGATTGGAGCCAATTGACTCCTAGAACCACATCCACCCTGCATAGTGGCAGAGAATATAGATTCGTGGTGAAGATCCGACCGTCCAGCTCTAGCAGAACCCTCTTGCAAATCCCTTCACTCTTGACCTTTGCTCCATTTGCCACCACTACTCTCAACCTTTCCTTTGATAACAGTTGCAAGCCTAGCTGGACCACTAGGTCAGTACATATGAAGTTGTGGGTGTTGCCAGAGTCGATTAGCACAGAGATTGGTTGCTCCTTGACTTGTCCTCGCTCCTTCATAGTTTGGGCTTGTAACAACCCGACCATAGCGTGCAATGAGATTTCTAGCTGCCCTTCTGCTGGAACTTCTCCGTCCTCACCCTTCTTAAGCTCTTTTGGCTCTTCGTCCTCCTCCTATTCCAGCCAAAACAGTTTTTTGCACTGATGTCCCACCGTGAAAGGCTCGTTTAAATTGAAACACAGCCCTTTACTCCTCCTCCTCCAACTCCGCCTTGCTTAATCTCTTAGCGTATGTGGGTCTATTCGTAGGCATCAAGGTCCGCCTTTTGATCTCTACCTCTTCCTTGGGTGGCACACTTCGCTTCTGGTATAGCCTGGCAACACTCATTGCTTGCGAGAGGCTCGTGGGGTGGTGTAGCTCCACTTCCATGGCTATTGCTTCCTTCAGCCCACTGATGGAAATGGCGATTTCATGTTTGGGAGCTAAGTCCATCACTTGGGCCACCAGCTGTTCGAACCTCTGCTGATGACTTTCCATTGTGCTCACCTGCTTGAGTTTGGCTAATTCACCTACTTTGTTGCTTCGAATTGGGGGACCAAAGCGAAAGTCATACAATGTCTTGAATTCCGCTCTACTAAGTTGGGGCTCTTCACACTTCAATTTGAGGAACCACAGTTGAGTATCCCCTTGGAGGTGGAAGGTTGCTATCTTCACCCTCTTCTCCTTCATCACGGGTTGGTGCTCGAAGAATTGCTTGCATTCGTTGAACCAGCCTAAAGGGTCCCCATTTTAGTCGTATTGCAGAAAATCCCAAGCATACCACAATCCACCTTACTGCCCTCAATTGACATTTCCCCTATCTCTTCAACAACGTGAGCAGGGGATTTTTGTAGTGTTCCTTCTCACGTCAAACTTTCCAGTTGAGTAGCTAACCGATCCTGCCTAGCTTCCATTCGTTCCAGGCGAGTTCAGTCATCTTGATGCATTGCCAACAGCGCTTCTAACTGTTGTTGGACCTTCTTCTAGTTGTCCATTGGAACCGGCTTTGATACCAAAATGTTAGTGGCAAGCATTTGCAATCTAGTCCTAGGGTGCTCTAACTCATGCTGGAAGTTGTGATTTTGTCTGCTGGGTTTCCTTCTGAGTTTCCCTATGATTGCCTAGGTGATTTGGGCTCGTTGGAGAGAACCCAAGGATCTCATGTGCCAGGTGTTAGTTTGCTGAAAAAGTCTGCCCTTCATTCAAATTTTCCATGTTAAATACAACATGAGTAGTTACAATGATTCCTATCACTAATCCACTGCTATATTATATCCCCCCCGCTAATCCACTACTGCATCACAGACCCACTACCCCACTATCGTGTATTTCCTCCACATTCTACTCTTGGCCACCCATATGCTCCCCTTAATCGGCCGCTAACTCTTCTCCCAAACTAACTTTACTTCCATGTTTTCTCGTTTGTTAGACTTTGTCAAAGGGTGTAATGCCCCGACCACTATCAGATATGGGGCTGGGTACTATATACATTATAAAGCTTCATAAGAGTGAAACACAGTTTTGGTTGTACCCATTTGGAAGGAACAAGTATCTGTGGGTTACACTTGATATATTAACAGAGGTTGTACCCACCAAACATCAGACTTGGGTTTTGATAGTTTTAGATAATTTACAAAGTGAAGCAAACTTACGAAAGTTTTTGAATTTAGTACCCTTTTTTTTTTGTCGGTACTAAACTCGAGTTCTTAGGTCTTTTGGGGAGTTCGTCTTTTGTATAGTGGCCTTTTGTATATCTTTTATGAAAATTAACAAAGCTGACATTTTATCCAAAAAAAGAAGCAGTCTTAAGAGGTTTGAGAAGATATTGGATTAGAAGAACAAGAAGGACATTGATGTTCTAGACTGATTTGAAGAACATAAAGGTGTAGTTTCTGATGAAGATTGAAATATCGTCATGAGCTTATGAGCATCTGCTATGGTGGAATCCTCTTAGTTCACGGAACTGAGTTTGAGTGAATTCACCCATTTTTACACTTGAGTAAATTATTTAGGAGGGTTTTGTGAAGTAGTGCCCTAGGGCACTGATACCAAAAATGATACTCTTTACATTTTTCAAATATCTTTAGGCATTGCACTAGATATCCCAAGTAACACAAGTGGTGCCCACTAAGGATCAAAGTGAGTTTTTGATAGTTACAGATAATTTGCAAAGCGAAGTAATCTACAGAAGTTTGAGAAGATTTCAGAAGAGTGAGAAGGATGTTGATGTGTCTAGACTGATTGGAAGAACACAAAGGATGTTGATGTATCTAGACTGATTAGAAGAACATAAAG
The DNA here is from genome assembly GCA_037954665.1 of Laguncularia racemosa. Lineage (NCBI taxonomy): Eukaryota > Viridiplantae > Streptophyta > Magnoliopsida > Myrtales > Combretaceae > Laguncularia > Laguncularia racemosa. The sequence continues at coordinate 3,082,126 of JBBMOL010000074.1, forward strand.
GTAGTTTTCTGATGAAGGTTGAATCATCATCATGAACTTATGGATTATCTGCTATGGTGGCAAGATCCATATCATGGACTTGAGGATTTCAGGAATTCTCTCATTTTTATGTTTGAGTGCACTATTTAGAAGGGTCTGTTAAGAGCTGCTCTTGGGTCTCTAAAGCCAAAAAAGATACTCTTTTAAAAGTTTTTAGGACTGATTGCATGCTTTGCAAATGAGCAAGTATTTAGAAATCTGAAGCCACAAGGCATCCATTAACACTGGCCTATGTAGAAAGCATTATTTAGAAACAGAATTATGATTCTGCCACCAATTGATTGGAAGCATCTTATACCAGCCTGTGACCAAAAAACCATTAAGTCTTGATAGCACATTCTCAGGTTTACTCAGTTTTAATAAGCAAAGGTCACTCTTTTTGCCTACAAGATTTTTTTTTTGAAGTACTTTAAGGTTAGGAAAGAATGGAGCTGACATATTGGTTCTTTACATGTCCGGTTTGTAGTAATGGTTAATCTTGATGTGACACTTGACAATCAAGTTAAACTCTATTAGTTTGGAAGCTGGCTAAGATAAACACCAAAAAAAGGGGAATAAGAAAGAGGACTCTTGATCTTTCATTTATGGATCCTTTCTTGTGAAATATTATCATTAATTACAGGTTCATGAATATTGCTTCATTGCATGATTCGTCCTTTGAGTTTCAGAGATCTATCTTAACATTCATCTTTTTTTATACAATTCCATTTTGCCTTGGCACATCTATCTTAACATTCTTATCTCTGGTAAGCTCATCTTTTGCTCATGCCAATAGTTTAATATCCAACATTTAAGACCTATAGGGCATCTTTTGGTCTTATGGTACCTCATGGTCACATAGAAGACAATTGGGAATTAGTGCAATGCAATGCTGTGGTATAAATTTAAGCTTTGCCCTAGGCCTCCAACAAACAGTGGATCACTCATATAGGTACATCTTACTGTTAAAAGTTGCATTTGCTCTACATGTTAATATCATCTGCAGCTCTAATGCCAGTTGCTTGTAGCAGGTATACTAGATTTTGGTGTAATGTACTGAATACTAATGCTTTCTTTGCCTCCCATGTTGTCCTGTTTACAATTTCTATGAAGTTTAATGTATAATAAGTTTGCTTTTGCGAGGTCTAAATCGGTTTCTTTTTTTTTTTTTTTTTTAATTAATTTCAGGTTGGCATATATGTAGTAACTGTCAGAAGAGTGCCTACTATATGTGCCTCACATGTACATTTTCCTTGTGCAAAGCTTGCACCAAAGATGGTGTTATCCTATGTGTAAGAGGAAACAAAGGTTTCTGTGAGACATGCATGCGAACAATCATGATGATAGAAAATAATGGGCCAGAAAACAAGGACATGGTATGGCTGCACTTTGTTTTGGATGTATAGATTGATCTCCATCCCCCTCTCCTTGCCTTGTTTTTTCTGCCTCTAGACCATTCTCATGAGCGTTATGCTAGTTACGCAAATGTTTTAGCCAAACCTGTGATGATATCATGCCTGCAGCATGTTTCCAACAAACAGTCAAAATATTGAAATCCTGTTACAGAACTTTGATGAGGACTTTGATGAGGATGAATTAGATGTGACCAGTATGATCTACTCTGCTTTGCTTCTCTTGGGAGAATAAACAATAGGTGGATTTACATCTTCATGTTAGTAATGGCAGCTGATATTTGGACATTTTTATTATACTTGAGAGGAATTCAGAGTGTAGGTGGTACAGGTGCTGGCACTTGGGAATTGTGTATCAATGCAATCTTTGACATATGCATACCCTGCTGTTCACAAGGCTCCTAAGCATCTAATGTACCTTACTTGGGTTCACCTGCACCTGCAGTCCTACAAGTTTTGAAAGATAATTTGGTCTATTCAGTTCCCAACCTCTTTGGTAGAGGTTATAATTTGGTTTTGGTTGGAATATCTCTAAATGAAGTTCACTGTAAACTGTTAGGACTAAAGAGAATACATTATGAAGGGCCATCCATCGTTTGTGATGATCAGCTTGTGGTTTTATTTTTTCTTTCTTTGATAAAGAACTTAGTGAGTATGATGAAAGAAGATATACATGAGATTAACTTGTGGTTTTATTTTTTCTTTTTTTTGATAAGGAAATTACTGAGTATGATGAAAGAAGATATACATGAGATCAACTCGTGGTTTTATTTTTTCTTTCTTTGATAAAGAAATTACTGAGTATGATGAAAAAAGATATACATGAGAATATTAAATGGTAAATAAGTGCAAAATTTTATCTATAGATGAGCTGGTACAATTATCCAATAGACTCAAGTATCAATAACATGATGTATGCAAAGGCAGACTCCATAACATGAAGATTTTTTTATTCGTTGTTTTTCTTATTTATCACATAAGACAATGAGAATTAGATGTCCAAAGATGTCTCTTAGTATTCTTATTAAGCCAAATTTGTTATGGCTTAAGGTAACCCGAAGAGCTTCCTCCTTTTGAAGAACTAAAATCCTTGAAACTGTAGGTAAATTTATTCAAACTACAACGCCCCCCCTCACAAAACAACCCACACAATGAAAATAAAAAAAAAACTTGTAGGTAAATTTAAAATGGAGCAAAAAGCGATTAGGTGTTCTGATAGGTTCCTGTAGATGGTAAGGAACCCTCGTCTTTATTATTGAGAGTCAATGTACAAGAATTTCTGGTTAAAAGGAACCAGCACCTCCAGCCTAGGACTCACTGCTAATTTTGACAAAAGACCCTTAACAACTTCCCTACTCTCTATTTATACTAACTCCTTGTGACTAACAATATCAGTTATCCTAACCACCCAGTTGTTAAGTGGTTAGCAGTTAGTAATTTCCTTCTAACTACTTTTACAATTGACAACTAACTACTAATCTGCCTTATCTGTCTTTCTCGTATTGTGCCTAGAGTAGACTCGCATGATGTCGGGTCTATCATGTTCCTCCATTGGAATTTATTTAGTAGAATCATGTCTAATTTTTTTTACAGTGAAATGTGGGAAAGCTCTTTTCAAGAATGAACAAGGTATACTTGTAAAAATTTTCTGTGTTGTGAGGAACATTGTCAGCCACAGCCATCCCTTTTATTGACCTTCAAACCTGTATGTATTAAATATAGTTCTAATTGACACAAGTACCAAATTGTTATTGGCTTTTGATGTGCAAGCAAAGTGATGTCTTGAAAATGTTCAGAAAGTTACAAAATAATCATATAAGCCTGGTACGCAGGACTTCTTTTTAAAAGAACTGCAACATCTCTCCATTCGAATGTGCTTACACTAATTTTTTCGATTGATAATTGCTCTTTTCATATGCTGTAGGTCCTTTTGATATGTTCAATTGGTTTGCATCATTCACATTCTTAAATTAATGGAAATGTTTATTGGCCTTGCATATTATCAATTGCTATCTGAGTGAATTATGCCAAATTTTTCACTCTTCAGTGATCACATCTCCATTTTATCACATGAAGAAATTGTTGAGAATTACTAGTTCATATGCCATGTGCAAGTCAGTAACGGTTTGCGATACTAATCTTCAAATTACTACTCTTGTATTGAGTCCATCCATTCCACTATGAATATTTTATCATGGGGTGTCTTTTGTATTGATTCATCATAGTCTTCCCAGAGTTTCCTTTTCTGTTATTTTATGTCTTCCTCACAATGTGCCAAAATACTATAGTGAATTACTCTTTTGGTGCTGCAATTCAATTTTGAAGTTTCTATTGCCTATGGTGACCCAATTTTTCTGTTTTGAAATGTCATATCTTCACACTGACTTCATAACATATTTGTTTTTCTCTTCGATTAATTCTTTTTTCCTTACCGCTCTATTAAAGTTTTAATTCATATAGTAATAGGAACTGCTATCATCAATTTAGTTTAAGCTGCAACTTGCACTGAAGGATGCACTTTCTACAAAATCCTGTCAAATATTAGAGGCCAATGAAGTCCAATGAGCTCAAAATTTAAAAAATGCTGCTCCCTGTACCTAAGGTGTAAGGATGATAAAAAGTCTGTTTAATTGCAAGATGTTTTTCTTTTGAAATTGTAATTGCAAGATGTCTGAATTCTTCATTGTCAAATGCATATGCAATTGACCATGTACAGTGTTTTTTCTTTTTGAAATTAATACTACTGACTTAATTACCAATAAGAAATGTTTATCTCTTCTCCTTTTAAACAACAAAAAATTTAATAAATAAGGGATCGATGAGATAGGCCCCTTTTCTTTTCCTTTTTTTCTATCTTTCCCTTGAGAGCTCAATTTTCTCATCAAGTTTAAGGATTGCAGCCAGTCACACTCTCATGGGCCATCCTCTTTACTTCTGTGGTTCCTCAAATGTAAGAACCCTGCCCTGTTTTCCTCTTAGATGAGATATGAATGTGCTGCCCCATCCAGTTTTAGTGTGCTTGGAGAGTACTCTTGATGCTAAATTTTCACCTCACTTCAGAATATGGTCACCTGTGTATTTCTAATTTTCTCAGCTGAAATCTATTTCTTGGTGGCCAAGACAATTTCCAAGTGTGAGCTAATTGTAGTTATATGCTGTAGCTTGGGTTTCATTCTGCTCTATTGTCTGCTTGCAGGGTAAGGTAGACTTTGATGACAAAAGCAGCTGGGAGTTTCTATTTAAGGATTATTACATAGATTTAAAAGAGCAGTTGTCCCTAACTTCAGAGGAACTTCTCCAGGCTAAATGTCCTTGGAAAGAATCTGATATGCATACTGCAAAACGAGAATATCGAGCTGAAAGCTCTGATGTTAATGATGAGGGAGGATCGGATTCTGATAATTCTTTTGGAAATGCAAAAATCTCTTTGCCTAAAAGAAGACAGGCAAGAAAACGATCCAGGTTGGACTCCAAGGACAATGACCCACCAAAAAGGTCCAGTCTGGTTGAAGCTCGAAAAGGTTCTGCAGATAATGGTAGTGAATGGGCATCGAAGGAGCTGTTGGAGTTTGTTATCCACATGAAAAATGGTGACAGCTCAGTTCTATCACAATTCGATGTGCAGGCTCTCTTGCTGGAATATATTAAAACTAACAAACTTCGTGATCCTCGACGCAAAAGTCAAATAATTTGTGATGTAAGGCTCCAAAGTCTGTTTGGGAAACCGCGTGTTGGGCATTTTGAAATGTTAAAGCTTCTAGAGTCTCACTTTCTTCTAAAAGAGGATGTGGATAATCTTCAAGGAAGTGTGGTTGACAGTGATACTAATCAGTTGGATGTTGATGGGAACTCTGATGCTTCAGGGAAAGCCAGCAAAGATAGAAGGCGTAAAATGCGTAAGAAGGGTGATGAGAGAGGATTTCAATCTAATGTTGATGATTATGCTGCTATTGATAATCATAACATTGGTTTGCTGTATTTGCGTCGAAATTTGATGGAGGATTTACTTGAAGATAGTGGAACATTTCATGATAAAGTTGTAGGTTCTTTTGTGAGAATAAGAATAGCAGGAAGCAATCAAAAACAAGATTTATACCGGCTGCTGCCTGTCATAGGTAAACATTTAACTCAAGCCTGCTTCTAGTCTATTTCAGTTTCTGACTTTCGGCAAGTTTACCAGATTTCTGAATGATTGCTTTTCAAGGTACAAGCCAAGCTGCAGAGCCGTATAAAGTTGGTAAAAGGACAACCAATTTCCTTCTGGAAATATTAAACTTAGACAAGACGGAGGTCATTTCAATTGATATAATATCTAATCAAGATTTTACAGAGGTGATTAAGTGCAATGGCTTTACTTATAGCGAGATCATTATCCTTATGTTAGTCTCTCTATTTTCGAGAAGTTGAGATAATAGTCTGTAGTCTCCCCGCTAAGTGAGTTTATGGCTACGGTTGTTTTATTGGTCTGGCTTTCTTTTTCCCAAATTGCTTCTTGATATGTCATAAATATAATTGCTAGCATATATTTTGTTAGACGAGCTTCATCATATCTGTCACTGATGGTATCTGTTAATATGATGGGAAAAAGAAATTGAAGGATGATGCAGCAAATACAACCAAGTACATATGCACACAACCACACAAGTCCTGGGAGAGTTGTTGGCTCTTTTTACTTTTGAAAAAAAAAAGTCTTGTCAATCCTCTGTGCTATCAATTGTTTGATGCAATTTGATATGTTATTATGTATAGGGATTAATTTTCTACTTGACCAAAATTTTCATGCTACTTTATGCCAGGATGAATGCAAACGCTTGCGGCAAAGCATAAAATGTGGGCTTATCAACCGGCTGACAGTGGTAATGTATCTTTCTTTATCCAAAAGCACCCAATTTGTTGTTTCTTCCCATGAATCAGTGTCTTTTTTCTCCTTTTCTTTACAGGGAGAAATCCAGGAAAAAGCTGCAGCGCTCCAAGTAGTTCGAGTTAAAGATGTAATTATGTCTTAACAATTCTCTGTAGTGCAAATTGGTTGCTATTGCGGTAAACATTATATAGGAGGGGAAATTTGATTCTTAACCTTACTATTATTTTTCACTTTCCATCCCCAAGGGGCTGGCTTTGTGGTTGAGGCCTAAGACATTCTCATGACAACTTATATGAGGTCATGGGTTTAAATCCCACCAAAGACACTCTTTGGGTTATCTACATAGTGCAATCTGTTCTTATCATCTTGTGCTGTATTTCATGCAGGATAAGTTTGACATTGATCCTCAAAACCTGTTCCATTTGACAATTAAGATGCTATTGATATATTGTCACATTCTGGATTGATGGATTGAGACACATGAAATATAACTCATTGTCCAACCGATTGTGGAAATATGCCAAAATTTTCCTTGTGTTCATGATATTGTTGCAGAATAGTGGATGCTTTATAAACTTTAAAGTGAAGGAGTAGTCTGATGTAGGTTGTCCTTCTAATTTGATTCTTTTGTTTGAATGCAGTGGCTGGAAACAGAAACAGCCCGGCTCAGTCATCTTCGTGATCGAGCAAGTGATTTAGGCCGCAGAAAAGAATATCCTTTTTGACCCTGGTTCAGTTGTATCTACTGCTATATGTGAAAAAAGTGACTTTGGAAGAAAAAAAACAAGCTGAACATTTTGCTATTCAAGTTATTGGTGGAAATAGTTAAGCTAATATGAGTTGAACAATATACCTAAAAATAAAATGAGCTGAATAAGAGCTCAAGCATGATGTCTAAGAATGCGGGTTTATTTGATGGGATTTTCATTATCAACCTGTGTGTTCGGAATTCCTGTCCTTCAGCTGAGATTTTCCTTTCTAATTTTTCTTTCAATCTGACAATTCCATCTAAAGGAAGGGAAGTTAATTCCAGTGAGGCATGTATCTTGAAGTTGGTTCCTAGGATGTTGATTTGAAGTTATCTGAATTAGAAATTCAAGATATCTGGAAAGAAAGTTATGGCTACTCCTTAAAGTCTTCTGCATGGAGTGTCGTTTAATTTGGTTGTAGGATCCCTAAGCTCTTATGGTTGCACATCCATTGAAGTGCAGGAATTTGAGGGTTGTATCTTAAAAGGTTTGGTATTGCCTTAATAGCATTAAGAAAGTGTCTGTTGGTAATAAACAGCACACTTGCGTCCTTGCTCTCCAATCCCTGCACTAGCCTGGGAGCATTGTGTGCACAGGATGAGCCCTTTTTAATGAACAACAATTAAGAATATATGAGGAGGTGGTGGTGCTCTACTTGTTAGTGTGTGTATCTCCCTGCATTGTGGCACTATAAATAATATATAGCACTTATTTCTTAGGGAGGCGTGATTGTTTGCTGTAGTACTTGATACACCCCTGGCAACTGAGGTTTATCAGAGGAGAAAGAAGAAGGAAAACTGAGGGGTGTCCGGGGAAAAGAATATATAGGATAGGGCCAATTATGGAATAATTAGTAGAGGAGGGGCTGAGGTGGAATTGGTAGCTGAGCTGGATCATGGGGACACGTGAAGGAAAGGAGGAAGGTAATCGTGGCTGACGTGGAAGGAAAATGGGGGGGTGGGGCAGCAAGAAGAATTATAAATAGTTGGTTATAGGGGAAGGAGGGGGGGAGAAAAAAAGATACCAAAGTTGGTTAGAAGAGAGAGAGGAGGGGTAGTCCGGTAGGATCATCCGTGCGGCTACCGGTGAGTTTGTTGTCTCGGAGAGTCCAAGTTACGTAGGGACTTGTGTTATTCTTGTGAGTTATAATTTTTACTTTTCCTACTTGTAAGGCTCCGGATCTTCTACCAGAGAATTAGTGAAGTCTACTACATTTTCTCTTCCTATTGTTGGATCTATAACAATTATTGGTTCTGTTGCCGGGAAACCCCCCCACACCACCGGAGCATTGGAACATATTACGAGAATCACTACATCCTTCGTTGAAATGTTGGAACGGAACGTCGAGGGAATACACATGGTGGTCATGAACGTACAACAGCAGTGGGGAGCAATAGAAGAAGAGCAAAAGCACATGGGGGGAGAGCTGACACCTTACAGGGCAAGATGGATCGCATCCAAAAGCTATTAGAAGACTTATGGCTCCAGAAGGATATGGGTGGCCAATCTGGCGGTAGCTCGACCATGACCAAGGATCGGGGCAAACACGTGGAGGATCCACGCACCACGGACGCCAGCTTAGGGTTGCCCATCGGAAGTGAGTTAGGAATGGAGGTGGACGATGAATTTCGTACCAACGCCTCACGCCTAATACTCCCCGCGTTTGATGGAGACGATCCTTCCAATTGGATCTTGATGGCTGAACAATACTTCACCGCGCAGCAGACGAGGGAGGATAGGAAGGTAGTGCTATCGGCCATGTGCATGAGAGGACGATGCAACCATTGGTTTCGAATGTTGCAGCGAAGGGAGGTCGATCGGACCTGGCCACACCTGAAGGAGGAGATCATGAAACGGTATGGGGGTTGGCTTGTGTCGACCCTTTTCAAGAGTTTGTCGCAGTTAAGGCAAGGTGGCACGGTTCAACAGTATATTGAAGATTTTGAGTCCCTCATATCCCACGCTCGGACGATGCCGGAAATGCAATTACTGGGGTATTTCCTGGGAGGCTTACGTGACCCAATCCAGACGTGTGTTGATACCTTTGCTCCAGTTACTCTAGAACGCGCCATGGATCTAGCTGTCAAAATCGAACGAGAGTTCGACTGCGGCATCTTCCTCACCTTGGATCATGGAAACGGAGGTCGGACTGACCTTCGACCACTAGCACCACGGTCTCAATACCTCCATCGAGGGAACAGTGGCAGTGCAGGACTCATTTCCTCTCCAGCATCACCACGAGTTACCAAGTTGACAATGAATGATGAGGCATGAATGGCCTCTAGAGATGGAACTATCCTACCGAGAAGGCATGAACATTCCATGGGAGGTGGGGTTGCATCAACTGCAGGGCAGGGAGGAGTCAAGGGAGGTGTCAGACGACCCCCCGGACAACGGCAATTATCCCATGCGGAATTCTTGGACAAAAAGGCGAAGGGGTTGTGTTTCAAGTGCGATCAGCCTTTTAACCCAAGTCACCGATGTCCAAACAAAACATTCCAGCTGTTGGTGCTGGAAGAAGAGGCTCCAGGAGATGAGGAATGGGACAAAGGGCAACCAGCTAGCGATCAAACATCCCTATCATTGTCATTATTGACAATGCAAGTTTTCAACGAACCTTGTACAATGAAAATGCAAGGTAAGTTGGATTCGTCCCCTATTGTGATTTTGGTAGATAGTGGCGCTAGTCACAACTTTGTATCCTTGGAATGGACCACGTGTCAGGGACTGCCACTATATGATGATCGTTCCTTCAAAGTAACGCTGGGAGATGGGAGATCAGTGGAGTCTCAAGGGTTCTGTTCTAACCTACAGCTTCGAGTAGGATCGTACCACACGAGCGTGGATTGTTATGTAATGGAGTTAAAAGGGGTAGATCTGATTTTGGGGTTGGCTTGGTTGAAAACATTGGGAGAAGTAAAAGTAGATTGGGCTAAAATGACGATCAAAGTTACTCAAGGCATCGAGGAGTATTTGCTATCTGGAGATCCAACACTATGCCTTTTTCCAATCTCCTACAAGTCATTACAGAAGTTGGGAGATGTGGATGAATGTAAACTATTGTGGGTGATGGCAGCAGCATCGCAAGGAGAGGAAAACATTTTGGAGGATTTGTTATCAAAATATAGGGACATCTTTGACATTCCACAAGGCCTGCCTCCCATCCAATCCATAAATCACCACATTCCTCTCATAGATGGAAAAGGTCCCATATCCGTGAGGCCCTATAGGTACGCGTATATGCAGAAGAATGAGATAGAAAAGCTAGTGCGTGATATGTTGGAGGCCGAAATCATCCGTCCAAGCACCGGCTCTTTTTCTAGCCCGATGATCTTAGTAAAGAAGAAGGATGGCTCATGAAGATTTTTTGTAGACTATAGGGCCCTCAATGAGGTGATGGCGGCGGATAAGTATCCCATTCCAGTGATTGATGAGTTTTTGGACGAGTTGTATGGGGCAAGTGTATTCTTAAGGATTGACCTTCGATTCGGGTACCATCAAATACGAATGGCTGAGGAGGACATTAATAAAACGGCCTTCCGCACTCATCAAGGTCATTATGAGTTCTTAGTCATGCCATTCGGATTGACCAACGGCCCGACCACATTCCAGGCTATGATGAACGAGATTTTTTGGCCTTATTTAAGGCAATTTGTCTTGGTATTCTTCGACGACATTTTAGTATATAGTGGAAGCTGGGACACACATGTGCAGCACTCGGAACAGGTTTTTTGTGTCCTAAGGCAACAACAATTTTTTGCCAATAAGAAGAAGTGCATATTTGGACAGGTTAAAGTGGAGTATTTAGGGCATATCATATCAAAGGAGGGAGTGGCTATGGACTCGGCCAAGATACAATCCATAGTAGAGTGGCCCTAACCATCCTCCCTTAGAGGACTTCGTGGGTTTCTTGGATTATTTGGATACTATCGCTAGTTCATCAAGGACTATGGCAAGATAGCCAAACCGCTTACGGATTTGCTCAAAAAGAATGGATTCGACTGGTTCGAGCAAGCTACCACTGCATTCAAGGGGTTAAAAAGTGCATTAGTGACGGCTCCAGTCTTAGCAATGCTAGACTTCTCCCACGCATTCATTGTGGAATGTGATGCATTAGGGAGGGGGCTGGGTGCGGTGCTACAACAGAACAATAGGCTGATTGCTTACTTTAGCAAAGCCTTGGCTGATTGTACTTTAGCCAAATCTACGTACGAGAAGGAGTTGATGGCATTGGTGCTTGTGATTTGGCATTGGCAACCCTATCTTTTGGGCAAACGGTTTGTTGTCTGAACTGATCAAAAGAGTCTTAAACATTTGCTTCAGCAAAGGATCATGACCCTTGATCAACAGAATTGGCTACCTAAACTATTGGGGTATGGTTTTGAGGTTCAGTACCGCAGGGGAGAGGAGAATAAAGTGGCTGATGCCCTGTCAAGGAAGTTTGAAGAGACACATTTGATGCAAATCTCGGGGCCTATATGGATGGATCTGTCCACAATTAGGAGGGAAGTAGAGGCTGATCTAATCTTGGCAGAGAAGATACAGCTACTGAAGAAATGAGAGTCGGCAGGCAGGGGGTTCCATCTGGAGCAAAACACGTTATACCACCACGAAAGATTGGTAATTCCTACAAAGTCTAAGTGGCCCCTAGTGTTTCTACATGAGTTCCATTCCTCACCCATTGGGGGGCATGCGGGGTTCCTCAAGACTTACCGGTGGATAGCCGCAAATGTGTTTTGGATAGGAATCAAGAAGGACGTAATGGATTTTGTAGCAGTGTGTGTGGTGTGCCAGCACCAAAAATATCAAGCGTTGGCACCGGTAGGGTTGTTATGTCCACTACCAATACCCACGGCAATTTGGGAAGATATCTCCATGGACTTTGTGGGAGGGTTGCTGAAATCAAAAGGATTTAATGTCATCCAGGTGGTGGTTGATCAAGTCTCCAAGTATGGCCATTTCATTCCTATCAAGCACCCTTACACATCAAGAGGAATAGCAGAGGTATTCGTTAGAGAAATTGTGCGTCTACATGGCTACCCGAAGACGATCGTGAGTGATCGTAATCCTTCCTTCTTGAGTAATTTCTGGACTGAGCTTTTTAAATTACAGGGCACACTCTTACATTATAGCACCGCATACCATCCGGAAACGGATGGACAAATGGAGGTTTTGAATCGCTGTCTTGAAGGATATCTATGCTACTTTGTGAGGCATCAACCAACACTGTGGAAAGTATGGCTTCCTTAGGCGGAATTCCACTATAATACAGCCTACCATACCTCCTCTAAAATGTCACCATTTGAAATAGTGTATGGCTGCCATCCTTCGGGCTTGCAACCCTTTGTTGATAAGGAAATAAGAAACCCGGAGTTGCAGCAGGCATTACGGGATAGGGACATCATTCTTCAGCAACTAAGGGAGAACTTAGCTCATGCACAATCAATTTATTGCAGGAATGCCAATAAGCATAGGCGACAGGTGGAATTCCAGGTGGGAGAATGGGTGTTCCTGAAGCGATGTGTATCCTTTCGGCCACAGCTTAAATGTTCCACTCCCAAATTGACTTCGAGGTTTTTTGGCCCATTCCAAATTGTGGAGCGAATTGGACAGGTAGCGTACAAGTTGGACTTGCCAGCTAAGTGTCACATACATCCGGTCTTCCATGTCTCGTTACTGAAGAAGGCAGTTGGGACTTTCTCTTCCACAGTAGAACTCCCACTAGATTTGGCCGAGGATACCACAACACTGTTACACCTGCTCGTAGCCATCGTGGGAAGACGTTTTAGGCGCGAGGGATCAGTAGCAATTTCCCAAGTCTTGGTATAGTGGTGGGATCAAGAACCCGAGCATGCTTCATGGATGGATACCTCCGAGTTCACATCCCTCTTCCTAGATTTTGTCCTTGAGGACAAGGACAATATAATGGGGGAGGCAATTGATACACCCCTGCCAACTAAGGTTTATCAGAGGAGAAAGAAGAAGGAAAACTGAGGGGTGTCCGGGGAAAAGAATATATAGGATAGGGCCAATTATGGAATAATTAGTAGAGGAGGGGCTGAGGTGGAATTGGTAGCTGAGTTGGATCATGGGGACATGTGAAGGAAAGGAGGAAGGTAATCGTGGCTGACGTGGAAGGAAAATGGGGGGGGGGGGGGGGGGGTAGTCCGGCGGGATCATCCGTGTGGCTACCGGTGAGTTTGTTATCTCGAAGAATCCAGGTTACGCAGGGACTTGTGTTATTCTTGTGAGTTATAATTTTTACTTTTCCTACTTGTAAGGCTTCGGATCTTCTGCCAGAGAATTAGTGAAGTCTACTACATTTCCTCTTCCTACTGTTGGATCTACAACAGTACTTTTCTCAGAAAAGACTCTGTTTGGTATTGTTGGATATAGTTGCTAGTCATTGTTTTGAATGCTTAGATATTGTCATGCCTTGCTTTGGTTATCTACTAGATTTTTGGGGTATGAATACAAAATGCTGTGCTTATGGGTTATCTACTAGAGTAGTTGGGTAAACCTTGTTGTCCATTGATGATTGTAAATTCTCCTTATTAATGAATATTAGAAAATATTTTCTTATCCAAAAAAAAGAAATGAACCCTGGGGTGCATTAAGATGAAGCTTTACTGCACTGGACCTATCTCTTGAAAGAAAGTACAAGGAACCTCTCATTCTTATTCACCTCTTGATTTTATTTAGTTGGCCTTTCTAAATCCTTTCTCTCTCACTCTTTCTTTTTTTTTTTTTTGGGGGGGGGGGGGGGGGTGGGGTGGGCGTTTAAATTCGGTAGTATTCATTAAAAATTTGCATGTACAAAGTCTAGTCCACTGTACAAAAAAACAAAAAAGTAGATTATATGATCAAAATCCTGTTACTCTTCCCATTGAAAAGCTTTTGGTCCATCCTTAATCTATACTCACACTCAGAGAATGTGTAGAAAAATTGCAACTCTTGAAGATGCCTGAGGAGCGCCAACGAAGACTTGAGGAGATTCCTGAAATACATGCTGACCCAAAAATGGATCCAGGTCATGAGTCTGACGATAATGAAGTTGATCGAGATGATAAAAGACGAGGTATCTAGTTGCTTTCTAACCTTTTCATTTGTGGATTATCTTTGGTACATGGTTCTAATTATTTATTTATTTTTTTGCTTCTAGTTGCTGCAGAAAACAATGTAAGCTCCAGAAGTTCTGGCTTTAGTGGGAGAGTGAGGGAGCCAATTTCTCCCCCGAAAGGAGGTTCTACTTCAAATGATTCCTGGGGTGGAATGAGGACTCCATCGACCCCACACCGTGAATTGACCAAAGCCCTCTCTAACAAACGTCTCCCTATGAGGGACACTGATATAACTGGTGCTGGTGAGATAGTAAATGAAAGTTCATGGAATCAAGGTGCGAAAGAAGAAGCGCAGCAGCCTAGCAGTTGGGAGATGCAAAAACTGACTTCAAACTCTGAAATTCCTCTTAGGAGTTCTAACCCTGGAATAACATCGGAGTCTTTATCCAGGGTTGATCCTGAAATTCGTCCAACATCTATTGGGACTGCACAATCTGTTGCTAAGATCAATGAATCAGAGAAGATGTGGCATTATAAAGATCCGTCTGGAAAAGTTCAGGGCCCGTTTTCCATGGTGCAACTGCGCAAATGGAACACTACAGGCTATTTCCCGGCTGATTTGAGAATTTGGAAAATAAGTGAGAAGCAGGAGTCGTCTGTGCTTCTTACTGATGCACTGAATGGGAAGCTTCTGAAGGACACGCCACGTGTTGATGTCAGGGCTCAAATGTTTAGTCTACATCTTCCACAGCAAGGTTTGGAATCTCAAGGTGTGATGCAATCAAATCAGAGCCGTGGAATTCAGGGGTTGCATCCTGAAGGGCCCTCGTCAATGGGGAGACCTAAGCCTTCTTCAGTAGAGGTACCCCAACTTTCATCTGACAGATGGGGTTCTAGCACTAATCTTCCCTCACCAACTCCTGCTCAAACCATGTCAGGGGGGATGAAAGGACATGCTGATGAAAACAAGTGGCCACCAAGTGGTTCCATCCCTAATACTAACCCCTTTCCAGCTGGTGGTGGAGGGGCTCAACCATTGTCTTTGCTGAATCCAGACAGTGGTAATGTGAATCAGCTTGCTAGTTCAACCAATGTTCCTCATCTGCATTCACAGTCAGCAGTGCCAGGTGATTCCCAGAGGGTTCAGGGTGACACCCGTTATCCTCAGGCATCTGATGTGTCCAAGATTTCTGGTGTTGCTTCTATGCAAAATATAGGTCCGACACTTCAACAGTTGGTCCAGGCTGTGGTGAATCAGAATCCTGCTGTTAACACTTCTAGTTGGGGTTCTGCTCAAAAAACAGAAGTAATATCCAAGTCAGAGCCTGGTAGCATCTCCATGCAACCATCAACACATGGCCAGTGGGGTGAAGTCCCATCGTCTGTGAACCCCAGTACCTTTAACACCGCAAACTTGGGTGCTTTTGTCAATCCTTGGAGACCTTCAGGTTCAGGTGACCAATCAAATGTGCAATCTTCTTCTTCCATCAATATGGCATGGGGTAGTAGTAATAGCAACAACATTGCTGCAGCTCCTACACCAGGTTTAGACAACCGAAGTACTGGTTGGGTCCAGATGCCAGGTAATCCCGCTGTGGGCTGGGCTGGCCCTGTATCAGGAAACAACAATTTGAATTGGGTGGCTCCTGGAAGTGCAACTGCTAGTTGGGCTACTTCTGGTCAAGTGCAAGTGCAAGCACCAGGAAACCCTCTTCCTGGTTGGGCACCATCTGGCCAGGGAGCAGTACATGGAAATGTTAATACTGGCTTTGTTACCCCCAGTCAGGGTCCAGTGCCTAATGCAAGTGCAAGTTGGTCTGATTCCACGAATCAGCGTACATGGACCACTGAACAGAGTCAAAATGGAGACAGGCACTCAGGTCAAAGAGATCGGGGCTCAGGAGGTGGTGACTCCGGATATGGTGGAGGGAAAACATGGAGCAGGCAATCCTCATTTAGTAGTGGAGGAGGAGGTTCGTCCAGATCTTCCTCTAAAGACCGGGGAATATGCAACTATCATAAGAGTGGTTATTGTAAGAAAGGAGCTTCATGCAATTTTCGTCATATATAGAAGATAGAGCTTAGAAATTCATAGTAGGAGGATGGGATGATTATAACTTTGTATAGTAGATTAGTTTAGGAGCTCGTCGTAGTATAATTTTCTGACAATTAGTGGTTGTAAAATGCAGATGTCAGCTCATCTCTTTGATCTCTTTTTGTTTACTATCTATTAGCTTCATCATGTCTATTTTTTTCCTTGGAGCGTTTGACCCTGTTGGCTTACATGATCTTCATCACTTCATGAAGAAGCCTATTATGGTGACAGAATCCGTTGGCCTTGCAATCCAGAAAATTTCCATCGATTGAAAGTCAAAGCAGTTCCATCCAATTTCCAGGAAACAATGGGCAGGAAATTTGAATAATTGGAGACCTGTGGTCAGGATATTGATCTCGGTTTGGTTCGCGAGGCGAGACAAGTATCCTCGAGGAAATATTTTTGTGGCTTCTTTTGTAAGGCAATGTAAATATCAGGATGCACTCAGGAGAAGAAATTTTGCACCAGTCGTAGTAAGTGTTACATTGTTTACGATTCTCGTAATAAAGTAAGAGGAGTACCAAACTCTCTCGTATTGCTATTGATAATACATGCAATTCCTGTACTGTAATCGGGACGTGAATTGACTGGAAACGAGGCTCAAGGCCATAGCTTCTGAAATCCTGATAAATCTGTAGAAGTGAGTTCTTAGTTGCAATGAACTCATGTTAAAGTAGTTGCATTTTGTTCTGCTATTCATGGTTTCCATGTACATATGCGGTTGTCCAGAGTCTGGTTTCCATGAGCTACGAATGCGAAAATCTGTTTTGTTTTACGTTAAGTCATGTACAGGTTGCAATTATTTGGAAAGTTACATCATTTGTATAAGATGACCCATTTTTTTATATAAAAACTCCTGAAGCTATATATACAAATATACATTGAATTTACCTCTATTTTACTCTTATAATGGGCAAAGCATTTTTCACGGTAAATGCGGAATATAACCTTTATTCATGATTTTCTTATGGCCTTTGGAATAAAAGCAAGCTTCTCCTTTTTCATTTGAGTTCCCATACCTACTCTTCCTAACTCAAGATCTCAGAAATGATTTTCCAGTTATTGGCAAACATGAGAAATGAGGAAGCATTTACAATTATCATATAGTTTTCTACTTTGACTTGAATTTGTCTGGCACCTACATTAATTTCAAATTTTTATCTACATCCGCTCAGTGGCGATCACGAAAGAAATTGACAATCATAATTGAAGATTTCTTCTTGCATTTGTTGCATAAAATGTAATGTCATACATGGTCTGTTACGTTCAATCTTAGCAATCCTTGCAAGAACATTGAAATCATTCTCTCGTATGTTATCCCAGGTAACTTGACATTTTATTCATATGTAATTATGTATGTATAGAATAATCAGAAGTGCTATAGATTTTCTTTTCTTGCATTTGTGCTAACCTGTCTAAAGTAGTAGATTGTATCGGGTTCACATAAGAATCACCTAAATCAATTAATTTAACCCCATAAAAAAAAAGCCAAGATATATGTATTATGACGATAGCGACAGAAGACAAAAAATGCCAACCGAAGTAGTTTTAATTTACGATTGTTGCATAATTCAGAAGCCTCAGGAATTTGAGAATTGATATAGATTTTGGTTGCACTTGAAGAGGCTAGCCAAATTTGTCCTAAAGAGAAAGGAAATTTGATAATTCTGAAATTAAGTATAGGGCTGTTATATTGGGGGAAAAGGTTTATTTTCAGTTTACAACTTAAAAATAAAATATGAAAAAAAGAGGTAAATAATCAATTATAGAAATATAACTACTCAATCCTTAGATATAAATTACTTGAATTTTGAAGTTATAATGAACATTAAAATTTAGAAATTACGACCTATTTTATGATGCTCAATTTAGAACCTATCCGACTATGTATATTCTAAAAAGTTTTAATGCTTAGCTCTAATAGTATGTTTGGATAACTTTGCTTTTACAATCAACAGATTTAATGGTTTAGGTGGGTTAACACATTTATGGCATGTCTATCATGTAGGAATTGAATTGTAATAAAATCGTGATTCTGGCTTTTATTTCCATTTTTGCGTTGAGATGCAGCTTTGAAAGATAAAATCGTCAATTATAGGGAATCACTTTCAGTAGGATTTCAATTCTTGAGCTTGAGAGGAGCAATCACGATTCCATAGACTAACTCGCTTTAACCTATTAAAGATTACTAGTTAGTGGTTAGTTAGGTCAACTCAATTCATAACGAGCTAGCTTACGAGCTAAATAAGAAATGTGATCCATTTTCCATAGTTAGGGATCTCCTAGCTACATAACCCCATTTATTAAATGGGTCGAAAAAAAAAGAAAAAGGAATATAATATTCCTTTAAAAAAAATCCTTAAAATATATAAACTGAAAAAATAATTCAAAAAATATACCATATAAAGTGCTGATTTCGATGTGCATAAGCCTACAAATTACATCTTCTTCCTCATTCCTCATGAAGATTACTCAAAATCCCTCTCTCTCTAAAGAGGAACACAAACCCTATCATCTAATAGTGCAGTTGAGTTGATTTTAACCCAAATCGAAGGAAAATTGTAGGTATACTTGGTGGGGAAGTTCGATTGATAGTGAAGTTCGTGCCAAAGAGGAGTTTTTTTTGTGGTGTTTTCAACCTTTTCTCTCTCTAGAAGTTGCACAAAAAAAAAATGCAATTTTTTTTCTAGTTTTTTGAATTTTCGTATTATTGTAAATGTGTAATGTAGATATAACCATGCAAAATTATTTTTTAGATTACTTTCCCAATTGGTATATTTAAAGGTTATTTTTAAAAGAAATATTTTTTTCCTTTCCCTTTTCTTGCATTTGCTTATAAAATGCAAAGTTTATGTGATTATATATATGTTGTGTAATGTTAAATTTTCATACCTTTTATTTTGTAATGGAATGCAAATTTCATATACTTAGCTGTAATTTTTCAAAGTGTGCACAATTATATTAGAAATAATTTGGCTAATTATATGTGAATAATATAATGTGTAAATTGTAATGCAAATGTTTTAGGCCATCAGGTGAAAAAATGTTTGAAGTTAGGGTTATATATTATGCTCATGGGAATATTGTAGATGGAGACGATGGGGTGTGTTATGATAAACACTCGACAACAATGGTTAGAATTCCTTTTGAATCAAATTATAGGCAGTTGTTGAGTATCATTTGTACTCTTCTTCGAATTGATGGTGTAACCAACCAAATTGAGTTGATTCATAGATGTGCCGTTATATGCGATAATGAGGATTGTTACTATGTAGTACTTGTCAATGATGATTATGATGTGTACTAAGTGTTAGTGAGTTCATAGGTGCACTGTAGGGTTAGTGTTACTATTGGGTTGTATGTATAAATAAGCGAAATCAAATTGCCTACTCTAATGGAGACTAATTCAGGATGGGATAATAATGTTGATGATTCACTTCCAACTCAGGTAGCTGAATTTTAGTTTGTTGAAATGATTGAAGAAGTAGGTATCAATGGTAGCCTACCTAAAATTTATAATATTTGTATGAGTGAAGCAATTCAGAAGACAAATGTTGAGATTGATGAAGCTTGTTATACTTCTGTTGAAGATTCCGATCCCAATTTATCTAGTGGTGATGATGATGATGATAGGGAGAATGATGAAACTTGGCTTGAGACACTAGATGAGTTACATGGGTTGAGTCGAAGAAACAATTGGTGGCTTAGGTTTCCAAAGGACATCGATGCTATTAGAAGTTTGGAACATTTGCCATTCTTTTAAGCTAAAGTGGGTAGTGGATATGTGTTTGATCAAAATACAAGTGAAGGAGACTATATCTTTAGCGATGAGCTCAAAGTGAGTATGTAGATTGAGAAGAAAGAGTACTTAATATGAACAATAAAAATACATAATGTAGTAAACCATCATAATTATGTTGTGAATAAATTATCTCCCAATTTTGAGCTGTGAGCTATGCTAATAATGCTAGTGGTTACAAGTGGAGATGTCATGCATCCCTAAAAAAGCATGTTGGGTATTTTTAAATGATAAAGTTTGAGGGTCCTCATACTTGCCTAAACCCAGCAGTTAACCAGGATCACGTCTAATTAGACTTCACAATCACGACTAGATGTCTTATATTGGAAGTACAAGCAGACTTAAGTGTTAAGATTAAACAATTGCATACCACAATTTATAAGGAGTTTGGATATATTATGCATCTGAAAAGAGTTAAAGAGGCAAAGTAGAAGGCAAATTGAACAAGTATATGCTAGGTAGGAGGATTAGTATGTTGTACTCCTACACTTATTGAATGCTATGTAAGAGGCAAACTCAAGCATGGCGGTAAAGTAGAAATATCTAGAAAAAGACCATCGGAGGTGCATGATATTTGATAGAGTGTTTTAGGCATTTGGACCATGCATTAATGCATTTGCCCACTGCAAATATGCAAGAAAATCAATCTTGTTATAGGCATCGAAAACTTTCCTATTCAATTAAATACCTGAATGAATTCTTTCCTTGTTTTCAAGCTGCTGATTATCATTGATTGAACTTTCTTGTATGGAAAATACAAGTATGAGTTACTTATATCCACAAGTTTAGATAGTGGGAATCACATAGTGCCTTTAGCATTTGTATTAATGGACGAAGAGTGCGAAGACAGATAGGGCTTGTTCTTAAAATGTGTTCCAGTGTATATTATTAGGGATTGAATCGATATTTATTTAATCTCTAATTGTCATAGAGGTATAAAGGCTATAGTTTAGGGTGAGAATGTAGTGTGTCTGAGGGGCTAGTTATGGTAATGGTGCATCTACCGTGTTGCAAGTAGTTTCAACAAAAAGGTTAAGAGTACTCAATGTAAAGAATTGTTGAAGAAGGTTGCATTCAGTTACAACTTAAGAAATTCTACAGTATTATGTAGCAGTTCAACAGATGAGTCCATACATAAGTAAGTGCTTTGGAGACCTACATCCAAGCATGTAGACCTTAGCTTACGATGGGAGAGTTTAGTTTGGAATTGGGATGACAATTATGTAAAGAGCTACAATGTTGTCTTGAAAGAGGCAAGGAACTTACCTATTGCTGCATTGGTGAAGAAGAAAATTTATAATTGTAATGAATCATTCAATAAGCGAATGCCAAGTGCATCTATAGCACTGGTTAGTGGTCAGATGTTAACAAAGGTTGCTGCAAGAAGGTTTGATACGTAGATGAAAGCTTTAAGTGGGCACCATGTTGTAGTTTTCAATTACCAAGAGTAGATCTTCAAAGTTATAATTGCACTATGTCCTAGTATACATGGGCAGAAAGGGGGTAACAACTAGAAGGTGGGAATCAAAGTGTGCACATTCATATGCTAGAAGTGGAAGACTTATAAAATAATGTTCACATGTTATGGCAATGATTGGTAAAATGCATATGGATTATTCTATCTTCATTGGTTATTGATATACTTGGGAACATCATTAGCAAGCTTTTAGATGTTCATTTAGACCTTATGCTAACAAGAAAGATTAGCTAAATTTTTAGTTCCCCATTTAGCACCTAATGACTTGCTAGAGCAGAAAACATGAGAGACCTCAACAAAAACGGTTTTAGAATGAGATGAACATACAAGAGTCACCTTTAGTTATAACATGTAGTAGATGTGGAGGGTAAGGCCACAATAGAAGAAGATGATTTGAATGTAATAGGCAACCACAGTAGGTTAGACCTGGGTTGCCTTGTAAATGATTTACAACATGTAATTGTGATTAATGTGTGTCTTTGTTCTTATGTTCATGCTTGTGTGTGCATTGACAGTTATGACTTTTGACTTATGTGCACATATCTTGTTTTCAAATTCATATGGATCAAGGACGAGGACCATACGATAGATCATTGTTACATGGTCAACTAGTCCATACTTTGGAGTTAGTTTGGAGTGATTAGGTAAGAACTTCCTTCTATGATGCTTTTATTAGTGTTTGGGTTTAGAATAACATAATTAAAATGTGCAGGAAAATAACTGGCTTGAGTGTCGTCGACATGAGGTGATCCTTAGACAACATGATGGACAATCGATTGACATAGACCCATGAATTTTATCATATCTTTAGCTATTGGGTTTCATAGGGGCATTGCATGTGCCGTTCAATTAACTAGATTAACACTCG
Source organism: Laguncularia racemosa (assembly GCA_037954665.1). Taxonomy (NCBI): domain Eukaryota; kingdom Viridiplantae; phylum Streptophyta; class Magnoliopsida; order Myrtales; family Combretaceae; genus Laguncularia; species Laguncularia racemosa. Next base: position 3,104,469 of record JBBMOL010000074.1, read on the forward strand.
CTTAGCGCATTGGTTGGATGGTAGTGACCAAAGACATATACATTTCCGCTTACCTTCGAATGAGAATGAGATTATGGTGATGTTACTAGATATTTTTATACTAGTAAGCTTACTAGTAGATTGATAGGCTATCATTGGTAGCTTGTAACTTAGTTGGTTAGACATTTGCTACTAGTTATTGGAAGCAAGGCTATCAATAGGAGCTATTTAAAGAAATTGGCTAAAATTGATAGGATTGAGAGATAATTTTAGTGATTTACCATGCATGCAAATGAGATAACCATCTAATGTTTTGCAAGAGTACATGTTCTATAGTTGATAGGAAGTATAATCTTTACCGTTAAGTCACAAAATTTGGTGCACTTAATGTTTCTCTTCCTCCAATCCAACACTTAAGCAGTTAGAAAGTGCATGTAAGGAGCGACATGCTTAGCCTAACTTTACTGTCACCTTTATATTGCATCGCATGTAGATGTGATTGAAATAAGTGGCCAATTGGTAATATTGTAGGTATGGAGAAGGGAGTACCTCCCTTAGATTACTCATTTATGATGTAGGGTAGCGACAATGATTGAGGGTCTGTCACTTATGTGTAGATGGGAAGTTATTTTTAATATTACCTAGTTACCCACACATATAGCGACACGGTATTGAGTGGTCTTAGATGAGTTATTTTCGACTTTTTATTATTATAACTTTCTCATAAAATTTCATGATTCGATAATATTCTAACATATTATTTTATAATTTTTAAAAATATATACACATACTTAAAATAATTGTTACAACTTATGCTATAGTTATGATTTTAAGATTTTAATGAATGTTTATTGATTATTTATATATTTTTAAAAATTACAAAAATTCTATCCATCAATTATTGCAAAAATAAAGTAAAGGAAAAATAATTCAAAACAAAATTTTATTTAATTGTCCAGTTTCCCCTAATCTTATGCGTTTCCTGTACATCCATCCCAAATTCATACTTGCTTGTATTTCTTTTAGCAATAAAATGAATTCTATGTAATTTTCGTTTACAAAACCTTAACAATCGCTCAAGCAGTTAGTTTCCAGTTATATCGGAATTCAATGGAAGCTGGTCAGGGTCGAAACCCTAATTCGGATTCTTCTTTGAACCGTAACCATAACAGCAACGATAATTTACATGAAATCAAAGGAAAGGGATCCACAGCTAAATCATGCAAAGGTTGTCTGTATTACTCATCAATGCAGAGGTCCAAATCTCAACAACCTACTTGTGTTGGCATATCCAGAACTCTTCAACAAGGTCTCTCTCTCATTAGGTTAAGAAAGTTAAATTTGCGTGCTTTTGGTTTATATATGAATTTTTTGGTAGATTTGATTTGTAGGCATTATGTGTTCGGCGTCGTGAAAATTGTGTTTCAGGGTGGAGTTTGTTTATGGAAGAGACTTGTCAGTTCTTGATTAATGGTCTAGATAATACATAGCATGCATACAATTCGACCTTGCTTCGGGATGTCATTCGTGGAAGATTGTTTGCATTTGGTTGTTAGGTCTATCGGGGTACGACTTTTGACATTTCAATCATGCATATGCTGATAAAAAAGTGTATCGAAGGGAAAGGCATTTGTAAACATCATTTTTGGGGGAACAAGAAAGGCTACAGTTTTTCATATGTTGGTGATCTCATTTTACTCTCTACCCTCCCCAACTTCATCGGTTCAAAGGAATAATATGAAGCTTAGTATTGTGATGATGAACTCGAAATTGCTTGATCGTTTTATTCTGTGGTTGCTGATTTCTTTTGCTGCTTTCGTTTCACTTTCTGTTAGCAACATCAAGTGAAGATTACCTTATCTGTTTCTTGTGATTATGGTCTTAAGTCATACTTATAAAATAACATAAAGGAAAAGGAGACCATAGGGCCTTTTGGATTCTCACGAGGTGATTCAGATTTGTTAAGCTGATGCTAGGTTTTGAGTAATGCTTTGCCATTTTTTCTGTTGAAAATGCCTTCCATGAGGAAATAGTTTGTCCACTGCAAATGTGAAACACTTAAGATGAGCTGAGGTTTGTATTTCTGGCCAGTGCCTAATTATACTGTTGGGGAATCCGAGGTAGAAGCTTCCAAAGAGGGTCGCAGTCTTGCAGATTTTAAGTATGCATGTGTTGGCTACTCAGTCTTCTTGGACAAAAATGGACAAACTACTGAGCTACAGGATAAACCAGCTGAACTTCCATTCTGTGTTGGTCTCGAGGTGTGTTTGTCATGACCTCTTCTCATTTTCTCTTATTTTGATGTTGCTTTGGTTCTATTTAGGTTTCCATTTTTATTTGAGAAGTGCATTTGTCTGGGACTGGTCTTTTCTTTGAACCCCAGATCAGCCTGTTTATCCCAAAGAAAGAAAAAACCCAGATCAGCATTTCTTTATCTGCATGCTACCCTATATTCCAAGATCTAAGAGTTAGTTAATTTTCATTCCATTGATGATGCTCCATCTGGTTTTTTGTATCATGTTTTTCTGCATGACCTTGATGATAAATGGCTTTTTCCCCAGGTACTGATAGATAAAAAAACTCCTGTCGAGCAGGTTCCAGCTCATGCGCATAAAAATGAAGGTAATCTCAAGCATCTAATAAAGCAGCTCAAGCTATTCTGGGCTAGCCCTGTTAGTGGAATTTTATCCTTTCCTTCTCGTTATTTTGGCTCTTCCCACTTTAGAGTTTCCAAATATTTGGAACATGATACATTACTTTCATGTCTGACTTGTCTTTTTTTGTTATCCATGGGTAAGTTTTGTGGGTTCTCTACATATTATAACTATTTCTTCCTTTAGGACTTTGGGCAAAACTATAAGATCGATATTCATTTTCTTCATATGTTTGTAACTGATTCACACCAAAGATCTCTTCTTCTCCCACCATTCTGCCCACACCCACTCAAATCATGTGCCTTGTGTTTTCAAGCGTACATACAAAGTGATGATTTCACCAAAACTATTTTCTCTCCCCACTTCTAGCGAAGCTTCAATTATTTATCCCAAATCTGGGAATAAGTGGCAGGAGCATTTATCTACTTGTATTTTTTGGAACAAATCTTCTTCAAATGATACTTTTCCTTTCTATAAATATCTCTTTCTTGCTCCATCCATTGTTGAGGGAACATCTCTCTGCTGCTAGGTATTGGAAGAAAAATCCATCTATATCTGTATTTTGAAGACATGCCTTGTGTAAGAGCCCTAAACTTGGAGGGGTAGGTTATAACTCTTCCAAAATAAGATCTTCTCAACATCCAAATTAGTGAGCTGCAATTCTATCAGAGAGTTGTCTTGGGCATGGACTTGGCATAAAGCAAATTATTTCTGTTTGAATGTTGTTTTTTCATTGAAATAGCTGGGATTCTTTTGAGACCGTTGACTTCTAGTCCTGAGATCAATTTGCTTCTTGGGTACACACGACAATTTGGCTTTTGTTACGACACTTCTTTTTCTTCCCATTTTTGTGCTTGCTGCAATTTCTGTAAGGATGCGAGGAAAAGCAAACCTGAGAATACAATGTTTTTTGTTCTTTCACAATTGGCATTCTGAAGTGAGAAAGAGTTGGTTTCTGGTGCATCTTATGGGCTGTGCTCCAGAGTACCTCTTCTAGCGAGATCTAAAAGGGTTTCTCTTTTGGAGCATCTATGTTGAAGCGAGATTGGAGCTTGAGGGAACTTCTATTTGGTAAGTGATTTTCTATGTTGAGGTTCTGGAAAAAAATTCTCTAAAATACCTTCAGCGTTTGAGTTTAGCAGGATCCATTTGGAGCAATTCAGTTCTGTTTGACATGATGAAACCCCTCTTTCAACCCTTTCTATATTTCACTATAGGTGGGAATGGGCCCTACTTGTTGCAGCTGAATTCCAAGGAGTAGGCTTGATTGTTTATGAACCAACAGGACTCGTCACTGTGTTTGTCCATGGAGAACTTAATTCCCATCTAATGCCCTTGCTACCCTCCATTTTACCGATGATCACGGACTTAAAATTGCTTTGCATACATCAATAGTCTTGTGGTTGATACAGTTCAAAAATTCATCTTCTAGAATCTCAAACTATTTTGATTATATTCTGGCTCCAAATTCTTTCTTGGCTAACATTTTCATGCAATATAAAGAGAAGGGAGAGTTTTCAAGAGACTACAGGTTTTAGGAAAGGGTTCACATGCTAGCATGTAGTTATTTCTTCATTTACCCTCTTAACTTTAAGAAAAGTTGTAATTATCGCTCTTCTTAGCCTATAGCCTAGTTAAACTTGTATACTTTAATAAATACATTAGGTTTTCATTTTAGAGTTTTAATTGGTTATCTTGGTCTAGTAATGATGACATGGTGATGAATTTAGCGAGAAGGGTAAGAGTAATTGGTGCATATGACATGGAGTAAATGGGATTTCGAGAAATATTGTGATATCATTCATTCTAATCAATAGAGATATTTTCATTCCTCTCTGCAAATTTTACAGTTCAAGGATAACTAAATTTAGAATGATCAAGACATTTGCATATTAACCCTTGCAAAAGGTTTGGCTTAGTGGTTGGGGATGAATATGCTCTCAATAACAATTTGTACGAAGTTTTGGGTTCAAAGTTTACCAAGGACATTTCTTGGAGCTACCTACATAATGCAAGCTCTGCTGATTTGGTGCATGGATCTTGTAGAGTGGTTTAGGTGTCTGAAGGTAGCAGGTCATTTTATGGCTATGCTCCATCTTACTGCTATGCCCCTCCTACCTTAAAAAAGGAAAAAAGGAAAAAAAAAAGAAAAAAGGCAATTGCATATTTATTTACTTCTCTTTCCCCTACCATCAATTGAAAATGGAAGATATCAGATTTGCATATTCTCAGTTTGCTTTGTAAGAATGGGATAGCATAAAGAGTACATGAAATGTTTCGTTCATGGTAGTGTGAGGATACTTTGCAATGTTGAATTTGATCATATCACTAATTCTCATTGTCGTTGCCTAAGTCGAACTTTCATATTAGAATGATTTATGGTTAATCTAGAGGGGTCACAAATAACAAAATATATTAAATTGGCCATGCCCAATGATCGGTAAGGTTGATTATTTGAGTATATAATTTATTGAATTTAATATTTCATACACATTTAACTAAAATATAAATGATATTTTATAAAATTTAATGATCTCAAATTGACCTAGTTCAATCTTGGCTTAACCCTTCAACCCTTGATCCTTAGCCTTGTCTGGGTCAAAGTCCAATCTGTATTTGACTACGTTGCTATAAAGACCATCCAAGCTCTTCCCTTTAGGGACGTCACTCCTGAATTTCTCACTGTTGCTGACTTTGCTTTGGAGACAATTCTTGGACATACTTTGCTATCGTAGCTCCACCGGTGTTTATTGAGATGGATGGGGTTGGAGTGGATTATTTTATTCGCTGCTTGTCTCTCCCTAGTAGCTGACAATGTGGATTTTAATGCTATTACACAAAATTAAAACTTCGATACTACTGGAAATGTGATCATGGGCACAATCCTACTTACACGAAATGGTACTATTAACCTGGATACAACCATGTCTAGTCAGGTGATTGCTTGTGAGGTTTATTTACTTTGAATGCATTAAGACGAATTTCTGATGAAATTAAACAGGATATAAGAGATAAGTCAGGGGAAGTAATGCTAGTAAGATTTTTTCATGCAATCTATACATGGATTGTAAGCTCTCTGTACAGTGCTAGTGCCTTGGTCGAGGAAGAATTCTCTGATATGGATCTCTTATCAGACATCATGATTCTCAAGTGAATCATGATTATATGAACGATAATCTTCTTTTGCAACATGTGTTTACTTGATTTTGTTTGGGGTTCTTATAGTTTCTACTTCACCATTTCACTCGTTTGTTTTACTCCAGATAATCACGCATTTCCTCAACGCCGCCCATATAGAGCAGTGCATTCTGCTGGAGATGACTATTTTAGTAGGTAATTTTTTAAATGGACAGTTGGTGGGTCTCCATATTTTGGTTCTGTCATTATTTATCAAGATTTTTGAGGACTGCAAACCTAAAATCCATCATTTTGCAGGTTCAAAAGAAATGCAGGGCTTGTTGCCTCGGGTGTTGCAAGGAATGTAAATAAAGTAGGAAACTACGTAAAAGAGACCGTGGATGACATCCTATACCCTTATCGAAGAAGACCGAAGTAAGTTCACCAATTGCAATTGCCTGGTCGGTACCTATCATGTTAAATTTGTGTCCTTCAATAGAGGGTAGCGGTAATTGTTCCAAGAGTAGGAATAAGCTGCTTTTTCTAATTATAATAAACAAAATCTTTGTATTTTTTTAAGAATGAGGATGGTTATTTTTCTTGAGAGCTGCAGTTTTTGCTACTGCTTTGACTAGTACTGCAGATTGATCCATCTCTTATATATATATACACTCTGTGCCTCAAGTACCAGGTTGCTTTGTCAACTAGAGGGCAATATATGAGCTACATGCTTCTGCCTGGTTGGGTAAATTTAAGGTCAAGCTAAGTTGCACAAGCTACAAGTTGATTTGGCATGAAAATAGGATCACGATATGAAACAATCTACTTTCCGCTTGAGGATATGCAATTTATATATTACACTTGGCTTGTAACACCTATATATTTTGCATTTTGCACCTTGTTCGTTGCTTGATTGCTACTACTTCGACTAGATTATTGTTGTGATTGTCTTTATTACTTAAAGAATAACTATTTCTTTATTTGGTTTACAAAAACTTATACTATAATCAATGTCTATTTCACTTAATATGGAATTGGTAAAAAATTTCTATTCATTATCTTAACAAGAAGAATTGCTATCCTTCATGGAATGTAACCTTTTTATTTCAAATATGTTCTTGATAATAAAACAGCGCAAGATATGTTACAATAGGTATAGCCATCACTCAACTGCTTGTTGCTGTTGGAGGGAGATGTAGATAGAGGTGGGTACTGGGCTGTGCCAGAACAATTTGTGCCATTGTTGTACCAGGCCTGTAGTGCTTGTGGGCTGACAAAAGAACGTTTATATTTATATTTACGAACCAATTCAATTGGCCCAACTATTTGGTCCGGTATATTTCAATTTCACAATATGAAAAAAAGCGTCTGAAGATTAAGATTTTAGAAACTGAACTTCGCTGAAGTACGAAACATATATAAACATGTAAGTGAAGGACAGTAGCATTACATCGAAAATAATCTAGGACAAAGAAAAGGAGGAATCTTTTAATTTCAAAACTTGGAACCAACAATCGCTGGCTTGAATTACGAAAATTTTATAAACATGTAAGTTTAATTTCATTTATTTTTCTTATATTCATTGATGTTTTGTAAAATCCTATGTAAAGAAACCCTTTTGAAGGAACCACCTGATAAAGTGGATTTCCTGATTAAGAACCAACTAGTCGTTTTTTTTTTTTTTTCTCTTTGAAAATGTTTATTTTAAAACTTATATAAGTCGATCGACTATGATTATAAAATAATATATATACTTCCTCATTAAGTGGAGGGTCCATCTTTATGGAAGGAAATTTCATAAAGTAGTGACATAACATTAAGGAACTCGATTGGGTTCTTAAAAATAACGATGGCTTAATTAATAAAAGGGTTTTTAAATTTATAAAAGGATTTGCCTAAGTATTCTCAAAGGTACATTTATCAATTACAATTGTATAATAATTATATTGCTTATTCAATAACGCGAAATGAGCTAATCTATAAATAATCTTTAATAAAGTAATAGAGAGGTTTTTAAGTAAGAATTCCTTAAAATAAATATTGATATGACAACTTAAAAAATCATCCTTACAAACCTTCCATGAGGATGATTGATTCGTATAGCAACTCCAAAAATTATACCTTCTAATATTTGTTGGTTGCTGTACTTGACGGATCGTGTCTTGAATCCTAACTCGAGGATCCTATGGTTTAATCTTCATATTCTACAAATAAATTCTAGCAACGAAGGCTCGAAGGGAAAAGACAATTTATACAGTAAGCAAAGTGAAATTCTATACTTTTGTTTCAAAAACTTATGTAATAAAACAAGATAAAAGCCATCTAAATAATAGGATCCAGAGAACTCTCAAGGGTGAGTCCCCTTCACAAGGGTCTCAACAAGTATCATGTCATGTCTTCGGAAAATCAAACATAAGAGTACATAGAAATGAAAAGTTGATAACACAAACACGTATAGTGGAGTTTACCGATCCTTATCTGCTTTCAACTCTTTCAACTCCACACTTGATCAAGTGTTGTCCACCATTCCAAAATGTTTTGATAAGTATAGTCTCTTTTGATGTCACACAGAAACTAATTTCTTTTTAGTACCACATAGAAATTACAAATATAATTCTTTTGATACCTGACAGAAGATTTTCCCTTTTAACATCATACATAAGTTTTTGGAATAAAATTAAATAGGGCTCTACTACTTCACAATTTAATAGGATTATACTACAAAAAAAAAGAAAAAAAAAAAGGTATTTGTAGTATATGATTGATGATTGTACAGATAAAAATTATCTTGATAATTTGATGAGTGCTGTTAACCAATACTTTAAGCACTTGTTAGAAACAAATAGACAAATATATAAATTTATCTTAAGAATATCCTCTATTTTCTTGTATGGGACCTCATATACAAGTTTCATTTTCTTGTATATAAATAATATTCTTAAAAAAGGGCGTTGTTAAGATAGGTGTATACCTAAGAATGCATCCATGTATTACTTCTTGTTAAAATATATTATATATTTAGGAAAGAAGAAAGATTATTATATGAAAACTTGAAATGTAGCTTCCTTCGTTCGATCTTTAAATAAGTACCTTTGTTATCGGTTATCATTTTCCAAATGAAAAATATAAACAGCATGAAGCTGTACGCCGAAATGTTGTTACAAAACTGTAAATATTTCCATGGTTTCAATTTTGAGTTATCATGGTTGCTCATCGTGAGTGTAAATGTTAATATAATAAGACTTAGGGGGCTAGGTGTAAGAAAGTCATGCCGTCTCTGGGATTGCCGTGTTCGGTTCGAACTCATTTGTCGTTACCAGAATCCTTCCATGCCGACGACTTTCGAATCAAGACCCAGGAAAGAGACAACCGGAAAAGCACGTGCAAGGAATTAAAATAATAATGAAAAAATAAAATAAAGAAAGAATAAAATAACACTGTATAAAACTTATATTTTATGAAAACTTGTGAATGAGCCAGAGTTAGAAAGGAAAATTTTTTAATGCTTTTTTGTGTGTTTTATTTAAAATATATAATTAATTTTAATTTTTTTTTATGATTATAATGAAAAAGGAGGATTTAAAAGTTTTTTTAATGCTTATTATTAGTGTCTTTGGAGCATTCATTTGTTCTAAGATATATGTTTTAGTTTTTTCCCTTTTAAAAGTGGCTAAATGCATAGTTTTCTATTTTTTAAATCATTTACTATATATTATAAATATATAAAAAAGGAATTAAATTTGTTTTATTCCGTTGAAAAAACTATATATTATGTTTTAGGTTTCTCCACCATACACTTTAAATATGGTCAGTGAAAATGTAGGGCTTTGCACTAAAATAATATTATTTTTTAAAAAATTTCACCAAATAACATATTCAAAAAAATTATTTCAAAAATAGGTTTTGAAGTTGCAAACTCGGAACGTGTTTCAATTTTGCTATTTTTTTTTTAAATTTTAAACCAATGCTCATAATTTTTAAAATTATGATTTTTTTTATGTAAATTTGAATTTGAGAAAAATTATTATTGGGAAACAATTTAATGAAAAATCACGGAAAGAAAATCATAAATAAACTTTGTGAAAAGAACTATAAAAAAATCTTAGAAATAATTATTAAAAAAAATCTGAAGGCGTCAATATTAAAATGGAAAAAAAAATTTATTAGACAATGCTAATAACTTTATCAATTTCAAATATTAATTTACATCAATAAAAAATTTCAATGAAAGATTTGCATATGAAATGAATAAGAAAAAATAGAATTCTATGCCATATTATTCCTTTTCCTAGTGAATTGTTTTACCAATCGAGCAAATGTGTTTGTAGGCTCTTTTGATGGCTTTGAATGTGCAGCAGGAGGAGCTTGTGACTCCTGTGTTGGATGGTATTGGGGGGGGATTGTTGAAGTCTCGGGAAGGCACTAAACTTTACTTTATAGTACGTTGTGAAGATTTATCCTAATACATTGGTTGTTTACTAGAGTGTCTCTTTTGTGGAGCAGGTGGTGTAAGGATAGGACCACCAATGAAATGGCGGTGTGGTGTGATATATGTGTTAGGCATTGGGGCCAAGTTGTTGTACATCACACTGGAATCGGTGGGAATTGTTGGTCCTATAATGGATAATCATGTGCCTCAGCTTGGTTTCCAAGTCGTCGACGTCCAATGGTCCTACAACGGTTATGCCTCAACCTCAATCTTCACACCATGCTACTGGTGAGCCTGCTAGTACAGTGTTACCCCTCCCCGTGGTCATGTAGGAATTCAAGACCATGATCAACTAGACTAACAACTATGTCATAATTCAAGGATAGGTGGATTTGTTTTAATGTATCAGCTTGCATGTTAGAATAGATCGTAAATTAAATAAGCAACGGATATGCAATGAATCACCTAGCTAGTGTTGATATTCTACTTTCTAGATATCCAAGAACTGCTCTCCTATGTCCTATGTATTGACGATTGATAGATCTGTACTATTCATGTATTCCTCATATACGCTATGAGAGCCCTCCATATACATCAACTTGGCTAAATGCTTTTCTCATAAGGATATGTACATTGCATGTTGCATCGGCCAATCCACATTAACCCTCCCACATAGGTCAATTTGATGGAGCTTTGACTATGTGTTCACATCCTATAGAATATATTTAAACCCCCCAAATTGCTTTGTAACACAGTCGGAGTAATGCCACTTAACTATATGGAAACATATGAGTGGCATTCGAGTGGTCTAAATATGTATGCTGCTTTTGTAGAAAGGTGGTAGGATGTGAATTGGATTCCTAGCATATGACTCCGACTTGAATTAAAGGGTAGCAAGTAGGATTCATTGTTAATAATGCATATGATGAAATGGAAAAATAAAAAAAAAATGGTTACCAAAATACCTGCTCATCATTTTGCCTGTTGAGAGCATCTAGATATGTGCCAACTACATGAGTCGGGTGATGCTAAGTGTCTTTTCACATCTTTTAGCATGCGGCCAAGGGAGCTCTAACCTCTATAATCGGTTTGTGCCAGCTAAGGGTGATAATGAACTCTCTAGTTAGCATGTGAAATGTGTTCGTCTCTAACCTCCACTACTTGACCAGAGTAGTTATCATATGCTAATCCACCTATATGAATGGCGGGTGGCTCACACCTTAGAGTCCCCCCAACCATAGGAATGGCTCCATTTGAGGATTGACGGGGGTGATGTTCTTGTTGCAACAAAGTGATAACTTGCATCGTTAAATGGCGAGCCATGATTAATCCTAAAATTTAAGAAGTAAAATGTTGTACTATTGGCAATGAAACATAAAGTAATTGATGTGTGTAACCCTATGTACACCATTGAATAGATATGTAATCAAACACAAAATGATATAATTTGCACCGAAACACAATGAATGATTATGGAATGTAATTTTCGGATGCATAATTTAGAAATCACAAAGCATCTATCACGGTTGGAATTGGAAATAACTGATATGGAAAGTGAATTGTCTCAACCAATTATGTAATTGACAATTCAAGAAGCAATCTTATGATTTCGACAATTATAATTCTTTTAAGGCCGAATTCCTTTTTTTTTTTTTTGAATTTCGGTTCTTAATTCTTTCTTTTGCAACCGAATTTAATTTTTTTTTTTTGTAGATAAGCTATGAATTGAACACAATTGATTGTTCAAGAAAACCTAAATACCGTCGGCCCTAATGGATTATAATGACCGAATAAATATAAAATTTGTTTTTTTTTATATATATAACTTCTGTCTATGAATATAGAAAAGACAACAGACGAATATGGAAAAGAACATAATTTTTTTATACAATTTTTTTTTTCAGATATGAATATGGAAAAGAATAACAGACGAATATGGAAAAGAACAATAGAAATTTTTTTATACGATTTTTTTTTTTCAGATATGAATATGGAAAAGAACAACAAACGACTAGGGAAAAAAAAAAACAATAGACGACTATGGAAAAGAACAACAAACAAATTAAAGAAAAGGATAGAATTTACTTGATTCAAGAAGTTGAAGCTCTGGTACCAAATGATGCGTGTAATCCTAGGTATGTTAAACCTAGAATCCCAATGATACTAGTTGGTTTCAATTACCCTGAGGATTGTCTTGAATAAGCAATGCGTACTAGACCCCAATTAAACCTGTTGACTGTAACCGAAGTTATCAAAAGTTATTCCTAATAATTCGATTAAGAATCCTATGGAAAAGTTCTTTTGCAAAAGAATAAAAAGAGGTATTTTATATTTCACGAAAAAGATGTGTTTTCATATATCAAAGTTGTCTCTTAGTCGGCCCCTAGCACGATATATAGGGCACACGAATACAATATGAAAAAAACCTAACACAATATGGAAATCCTAAGTTACCTATTCTATCCTTATTTTTGTGTCACCAAGTAGGCAACTAAATAACATGGAAAACAAACCAACAAATAATAACAAAACCAAATGTATCATCTAATGTATTGTCTACGCAAATATATAATATTCCTAAAATATTTCATCCTTTCATGGTCACGTGAGTCAAGTTGACACATGTATATTTTCCTTCTGTGTAGCTTGATTCCCGGGCCTACAAGTCCATGATTAGTCCTTGTAGAGCTTCGTTTATCCTTTTAGCTCTAACTCGGGTCATTGGGCTTCCAATACCATGTAATGGATCATGAGATTTTGGTTCCTTCCTTTGTGATGCTAGCTGATCCTCATTAGTAATTAACAAGTTAAATGTGGTTTACTTCTTCGTCCTAAATGGCTTATGATCGATGTCCTTCCTATTACGTAAAAATTGAAGGATCAAAGGGTCTAAGCTCTATCTATTATATACCAAAAAAAAAAAAAATAGCATGAATATCAAAATAATTTTGTGATAGTTTAAATAGTAAATCAAGATACTACATTTACAATTAATACAAACTTTTTACTAGTTAGTTTTTTAACGATTAATTAATCACATATTAATGAATAAATAATGACAAATTAACAATTAGTTAACAAAAAAATAATATTACGGCAATTTTTAAAATTATAATCCAAGGCATTTCATTTACAATCAATATAAAATTTTTTACTAATTAATTTTTTAACGATTAATTAATGACATATTAGTGACTAATTAATGACATATTAACGATTAATTAACAACAACTTAATTTTACGATAATTTTCATAACAACAAACCAAGACATTTCATTTGCAATCAATATGAAATTTTTTACTAATTAATTTTCTAATGATTAATTAATGATATATTAACAACTAATTAATGATAAATTAACGATTGATTAACAACTATTAGTATTTTAATAAAAACAACAGACTACAAAGAATTGCATTTAATTTTATGTAGATTGATGAAAAGTAATATAACAGGAAAAAAATTAATATTTTTATGAGAAAAATGTATCAAAATATACCTTAATCAAGTTTTTTCGCTGAAGAAATTGGGAAAATCTCATTGATATTCCTATACTTGTAAATGTACAAGCTAAACCTATGTAAAAAATAAATGTAGAAAGTGTGAATTGCGGAGGAAGAAGAAGTAGAGATGTCTAAATAATGAATCGAAGAACTAAGAAATTGCATTTATAATATAAACTGTCGGTGCAATTTTTTTTTTCTGCATATTCAAGTTCGCATGTTGTGATATTGTGCAAATTTAAAGTATCACTTTGTAATAATTTTTATAAGTTTACAGTATAGGTTTATTATTGGATGATGGGAGATGATGCCAAAAAATTTTGTCAGAGTAATTTATTGAAGGCGCATATATGGTCTACGCCTTCAATACAAATTGTAAAGTAATGGACTAGGTCTGCGGCTTTAAAACCTATTTTTGGAATAATTTTCTAGGTACACTATTTTGTGAATTAAAAAAAATAATATTATTTTAGTAGATTTCCCTTGAAAATGTAAGCTTAATTATAGATCATTTCCAAGTTGAGTGAACCACAAATACTAAAACAGTTGGATTATATGAATATTTTGTATTATGATAGCTAAGAAAAAATTGCACCCAAAGGCATGAATTGAGCCATAAATCTTTTAAAGCATATAAATAAAATAACAATGCTTTTAAAATATGCTTTTAGAACTTTTGGTATGTTTGCTATCAAATTCAATTGGCCTAACAATTAATAATTTAGTTATGTAGTGGCGAGATTGCATTACTACATAATCTCCCATTTTGTATATATGTAGGTATAACATAAGTTAACTTATAAGTTACTCTAATTAACTTGATATTTACTTAAATTTTATTTAATTATATATTTGATTGAGTTTAACGACCTGTTTACTTAGAGGTAATAGAGAGAGAATATTATAGTTATTCTCTCTCAACCTTATGTTACCTTATTTGCTTGGAAAAATGAGGAGAAAATTTCAATTCTCAACATTTTTTTATTTCCATTTCATTAGGAATAAATATTATCTAAGAAAAGATGGAATTTTTTATTCCCCTGTAATGAGAATAAAAGGTTCAAACATTATATTCATTATACTCTTATTAATATTATAATTAATGATTAAATAGGAATAAATTGGTAATTTTATCCGTATTCTCAACTTAATATTACAATTAATGAGATAAAGTAAACAGTTGAATGAGTCTTGCGATAAAAAATTATATGAAGTAAATACTATAATAAAAATTCCTAACTTATTCTCAGTAATAGTTATTCTAAGGTATATTTTTTCTATTCCCAATCTATTCCATTTCAGAAAGTAGACAGGCCGTAAAGCTCAAACTTATAAAATAGTTTATTGAGTTTAGAACAAGTTTTAATGTGTTTAGCTCAACAAGCTTGAAAACCTTATTGAACTTAAATCAAATTTAACTATTTATGGATATTTAACTAAATTCGAGTTGAATTCCATCTTTAATATAAATGAGGTACTGATTTTGAACTTGAAAGTCTAAATTAAATAAAATCAAGCTTTAAAATTTTCAATCGAAGTCAAGCTGAAGCAAAAGATAGCTTATATAGTTGGATTCAAATCACTTTATATCCCTATATGCCCTTGAGCATGCTATGTGAAGGTCATAAATGAGCTACTATAGATACACATACCTAGATTTGGAAAAGGGTTGACCCGACCCGAAATTAGCCTTTTATTTTATTTATTTTATTTTTTGCTTAAATAAAGTTTGTGAAATGGAAATAATTTGATACAAAATTGTAAATTTATCTTGTATTGGATATCAATTTTTTGAAAATGTAATAATTTAGTTACATTACTCTAAACAAGAGAAAAAAAAATATTTTTTACATTTATATCACTATAAATTATTATTTTTTACTTGCAAATTTTAAGTGAATAATTGTGAAAATATTAATGATATATTCTTCTCCTAATACTACTTCTCTTAAAAATTATCTTTAATGTATTATAAACAAATAAATAAGGTAGTATTGCTATTATTACAAATTAATTTTTTCTACGCTAAAATTGCATAATAAAAATAAATATTACTCAACCAATAATGTCTTGCATGAAATTTAGAGTTGAGCCAACTGAGCTCACCCCCCCCCCCCCCCCCCCCCCCCTTGCCTAACCAAAATGAGACAAAATCACTAAAGTGTTTATTTTCTTTACTAGACGCTTTGTATGACTCTTATATTATACTTATTGTCTTTAATCAATCCTCTACGCAAGCTAGCGCTTCAACATTGACGGGCATTAGTTTTCATTACTGTTATTCTAAGATAAGGCTTGCAGTATTTATTGCTTGTTCAACATCTACTGTTGACACAAGAATAGTAAGAACTTAACAAGCCATTCAAGAGAAAATCAAACAAATCTTCTTATGCTTTCTCCAACACTCCAAGATATTAAAGTTCTTGATGCTGTTGTCACCAAAATTAAAGTTAGTGTTCAAATAGTAATCGAGTAATCAAGTTTTGTGTATTTACCTTCACTAGCTCAATGCCTCTTTAATTTTTGTGCCATTATTTGTTACACATAGAGGGTTTGGCTAAATGTGGCACCATGTGAGGTGGGGGACAGTAAGGGAGTAGTGGGAGCTTGACTACCTTATATAATCATAAAATTGGAAAGTAAGTCTTCTGTTACCTAAATCGCCCATTGTATATATTGTGTTGTAGTAATGGTATAAGTATCTTATGCGTTAGAAAATATATCAACAATTTGATAATACTGATTAAGATATTTGATAAGTATGTCTTTCCTACAACATTAAACTAAAATAGAAGTAACAAGATGAATGATAGGAATTTTTCTATAATATTGCAACCATTTCATTAACAACCACTTGAAAAAATAGGTTGTTCTAGGCATTAAGTAGCACTGATAATATGTTTATGATATTCGTTAGAAAAAAGTGAACATTGGGTTAATAAATTTAAGAAAATGTTTGACTATACTCGTGGGAAACTCTAAGCACATTCAACAATTAGTTGCATACATCTTAATTGCTAGGGTGTAATGGAATGTTTGAGACATTCTTTGTAGTAAGAGAACGCGACGCATCTTTATTTAGGATTGTACTTTGTAAAAGTCAATAAGTTAAATTCCACCTGTACTTAATGTCTTTCTAATTTTTTTTAGTCATATATAGTTATTAATACAAAATTTCCTCTATACCTTATTTACAAATGGATACTTAATTAAATGCATAACTACTTGGCTTATAGGGAACATATTAAAATCTAAACAATTCAAACCACTCTTAACATAAAAATTTAAAATATGGTATACACATTGTATGTGAAAAAATGTTTTACCTAACGTTGGTTAGCATAATGCCTAAATTTCATCAATGGATGCAGTGTTTGTGGCTGCATTGTCAAAACCAACTAAAAAAAACCTTTTTTTTTTGTTAATGAGTATTCACTTAAAATTAATACTTATTCTTTGAAAAATATTTTGTGTTGTATGACATTTCTTAAATATCCTAAGTGCTATTAGTCTTTTTTTTGTAATTATCATGTTTCATTTATCCAATGACCTGTTCTTCCCATATAAGAATCATTCTGTTAGGAGTTGGTCTATATGTCTATACATATAGAAACTTGTGTATTAAGAAAATTAAATTTAGCAGCTAATTTAAGCTTACTAGTGTGATAAAATTTCAAAGTGACTCCTTGCATTGTTTTCGGCTCAAACTTTTTTGAGCTAGGATTAAGAGTTTTCCATTCGTATTCCAAGTAGTGCACAAACGATCCATGGCTTCATGATAGGTGAGAGTTTGCTAGGACAAAATTTTGTCTCTCAACAGAATATTGAAATAAGGCTGACTATTGTCAACTATTGGACTTGGATATTTGTCGTTGTGACTTATCTATATTGAATTTCGTAGGGTGCTTTGATTACATGCACCTATTTAATGTCCCGTAACCATCGCCCTTTTTTCATGTGTAACTTGACTAATGCTAGTTGTAATATGTATAGGTATTCCCATTTGCATTTGCAATTTTACAAAAATATTTAGTAAAAATATCCAATTTAAGTGGTATGGGTGACTCATCGTTGGAGCCAATTTTATCATGTATATGGGTCGATGCTTCTTCCTCTGACACTTCTTTGATTTCCTCTTCTTCCTCTTGCTCCTCAATGCCCTCTTACAGGAGCTTTTTTACTTTATCTACAGGGAGTCATGTGCTCAAACCTAAGGGAAGGCATCATTAAATCCTTCAAATGTTCATTGGTGAAGTCATGGAGGTCGTAATATTCCATGTCGTAAAATTGCTCTTGCTCATGTTAAACAAAATTTCCCTTGTTACCTTTTTTAAGACCCCCCTTCTTACTAGAAAATAAATTGTGGAAGAAACTTGACATTTTTTTTATCAAAAAAATAATATTGATATGAAAAAAAAATATAAGTTGAATATGTGGTTAAAGAAAAAAAATACACTTCGTGGAAGATCATATAATGTAGACAATAGATAAAATTAGATAACAAAGTCAAGTGTAAGCTAAATGAAATGGGGATATTAGGTAAAAAATTTGCATGCGTATTTGCAAAACAAAATTAGAGAGTTCAATAGATGAGAGCGCAAAATAAAGATGGGTGAAGAAGAGAATGAGAAGTATAATGTGAAGGACATTTTGTGAAGACAAAATATACACACCCTCTGTTAAAACATTCAAAATTTCCTGATTACAGTTTACATTCATAACTTTTAAATGCTTGAAAACATTGAATGTTCAAATTTTCAAAATTCGTATTCTAGAACCTATTAGTCTAAACTCTAAAAGCTTGTCTAACATATCTTTATTTCTCTATCCATCCCTTTACTCTCTCATTTATTTCTTTGTTTTCTACGTAAGTTCATTAATTCATCTATCCAAATCTAGTCGTATTTGTCCATTTATTTTCTCCTTTTCCTCTTTCTGCTCTCTCTTTCTTACTTTCGTATTCTAGTAATGAAGACTTGACCCATTTTTTTGAGTTATGCCTTTATCCTTTCTCTCTTTGCTATCCCTTTATTGACCATTGAATTGTAATTTGTCTATATGTGTGATGTCCTTAATTCCAATTTAGAACCCAACACTCATAATCCTAATCGATAATTACAACAAGTAATTTGAACAATTCACACACAATAACAAAATAAAAATTAAACCCTTACCAAATATTATGCACTAGTAAGAGGATAGTCTTAGCACATATTTGTTAATATGATGCACAAAAATCTTGATACCATCACTTGCTACAGTCCAAAGATTGATAAGATTATGAGAGAAAAACTCAAATTTGTATATCTCAAAGGTTAAAGTTTTATCCCCTCTTTCTATTCCCAAAAGTATATAAAGAAGGTAAAGTTTTATTACAAGGAAAATTGGTTCAAAACAACCGACCTAAATTGTAAGTTGCTGGTGTTGAGGATTTACATTGCCGGCCTTTATTCCTACACTGCTGATTCTTCAAGGTAAGGCCACCAGCTTAACAACAAAAGCTGTCAACTTTTAAAGGCAACGTTCCGTGCTTGTTTTACATTATTTAGTTTACTTGGTTGTCGTTCTGAAGCATTGATAGATGCATCTGTAATTGAGATGACTTGATTCCCATCATCTCTTCGGGCTCGTGGAAGATTTGCACTCAAATATGATGGTTCTTCATGATGGTCTTCTGATAGGCAAAGGGATAGATTTGCAACATTGAATATAGCAGAAACGCTGTATTCTCCTGGTAGCTCCATCCTATAAGCATTGTTGTTGATGGAATTCAAAATCTTAAATGGTCCATCTGTTTTATGTGAATTTTTTTTTGATTTCTTGTAGGGAAACTAATCTTTGTAGCGATGAATCCAAACCAAGTCACCTGAATTGAAAATCTTGGTCTGCTTATGTTTATTGCCCTGAAGTCGTGGCTGCTCTTGAGTCTTCTTAAGATGTTCAAAAGCCTTTTGATGAAGCTTCTAAATCTCCTGGGACTGCTCCACTCCACTTAAGTTTTCTTCTAGTTCCTTTTGCCCCACAAATAAAGACTTCTTTTCAGTGGTTTTATTGATTTGTCTTTGTGCTTCTTGCACCTTAGCTGGTGATATAGAATTCAAAACAATTCGCTCACCATCCTTCTAGAACACATAGGTGTTCATAAACCCATCATGTAATACTCTCCTGTCAAATAACCATAGTTTACCAAGTAGTATATGTGATGCGTACATAGGAAGAATATCACAGATAATCTCATAATGGTACTTCTCCTCTATGCTGAATGGAACCTTAGCCCTTTAAGTAATATGTAAACTGCTTTATCCACTTAACCAGTTTAGTTTATATGGCTTAGGGTGTGGGATAGTGACTAGTTTTAATTTAATTAACTAGAGAAGCAACCACTACATTGGTACAACTACCACCATCAATAATAAGAGCACAAAGGTTACCTTGGACCCTACAGGAAATATGGAATAGGTTCTCACTCTGTTCTTCCTCATTAGCAGGAAAAGTAGTCATCACTCTACGTAACACATTGATAGCAAAATATTGATCATTCTCTTTATCTTCATGTGCCTTAGCATCTGCATCCCTATAATACTCATCTAGCACTACTGACTAATCTGTTGGCTCATGCATCTCTTCCTCGTCATCCTTACTCTCCACCTCCATAGTAGTCATCACCTTTTTGTTTGGACATTGAGCAGCCATATGTCCAAAACCCAAACATTTGAAGCATTGGATTTGATGAGTCTTTCCTCCTGACGAACAGGTTGTCATTTGTTTATTTTTAGTCCGAGCAATTGCCTTCCCTTTCTCAGAAATACTCTTCTCCCCCTTAATATCTATAACAGTTGCATTTTTTTCTGCACTCTTACCAAATCCCCCTTTATCTACATTCTTACTGTCTGAATCATATAACTTATTAGAGGATCCATACCTATTATTTGTTGTTCTATAAGGATTAGAACGTCTTTGACTTTCAACCTTCAAAGCTAACTGGATGGCCTCATCAAGGGTGTCATATCGCTGTAGCTCCACAATACAAGCAATCTCATACTTCAGGCCAGACACTAATCATGCCATCATCTATTTAGGAGGTTCAATGGTCCCACATTAAATCATTAGCGCTTTAAATTCTTGGACATACTCGTCCACAGTTTGGCCTCCCTACCTCAAGGTCTGGAGGCACATGAATAGCCCATGCTTGTAATGCTCTAGAACAAATCTCTTCCTCATAACCCATTTTATCTCCTGCCAAGTATGTATTTTAGCATCTCCATCTCTCCTTCTACTAGCCACAATGTTCTTCTACCATAAGGCAGCATACCCTATAAACTCAACTACTGCAATACGTATTCGAGTATGGTCATTGATCTTATAACACTAAAAAAGTCCTTCCACCTTATCCTCCCAATCAAGATAATACTCTGTGGATCCTTTTCCAACAAATGAAGTCATTTGTAATTTCACATATTCTAAACCCTTAGGTGGTCTGAACTTACGGTTATGATAGAATTCATCTTCAAAATTATCATCTCTTTCTTCCTAGTAAGCGTGATAGTCTCCTCTAACTTGCCTTTCCTTATTTCCTCCTAATGCTCCTTCCCTATGTACATCATTAATGGCTACCTGAGGTAGGGTTGCCCGTGGATTTGCTACGGGCTATTGGGGTAATGTCATCTAATCCACCCGCATTGTTAGATTAGCAACAATGGTGGTTAGATCCTGGAATTATTCTTCCGAATTTCTCCTACCACCTACCATATGACATCCTTGGCCTCCTGATGGGAATCAACCTGGTGGTTCCAACAATGGGAAACCTAACTTGGATGCATGAGTCTAGAAATCCACATATGACCACATTTTTATCTAACAATGTTTTATTTTGCACTTTAGTAGGTACATTTATCGGTGTTACACGTTGGCCAAATAACATGCACTATGGATAAAATTGCGAGACATTCTTGGAGTCACATCCAACGACTCATAAATTGTTCAATTGAAGTAAATAACCGACCACTTGAAGACCATTTGTATTTGTAATTGTTACTTATGGGAAATGGCCATTTTATTTTGTACTTGCATTTTGTGTTTTGGAAAACCGACCACTTAAGTGGCATCCTTGTAATTTTTGTGTTATTTTTATCCTAATTGGAGCAAGTATAAATACTTGCTAACTAGGGTTTTTGAGAGAGCTTTTTGACAATTTAGAAATCATACACTTTGTTGTCGTGAGGGTTATCCTTCAATTGCAATAGATTTCTTATCAATTTCTTAGTGAAATTGTGGCGAGAATCAACTAGAGTGGATTGTGAGTAATATCAATCTTACTCTTGTTGTTTTACAAATTGTGTTTAGTGAGTAATATCTAAATACAATTTGTTGGTTACTTGTCCTTGTCCACGTGAATTAGGGTTCTTTATTTTCAGATTTGATCATTTCAAATTGAGATTGAATTCTAGTTCATTTCCATGTTTTCCATTGTTTTTTTCATTGAAGTTTATATACTTGTTTGTTCCTTACATCAATTTAGTGTTAAACTCGTGAATTGGGGTTCCATTGTGAAGTAATTTGAACACGCCATTTATTGTTGGACTTTGTTGTTCAAGTCACTTGATTGATGTGTTTACTATCTAATTAGTGAGGCACATCTCCTCCTCCTCCAACCTGACTGTTGGCTTTATTCCCAATTCCTCCTTTCATACTATCGTTTGACATACTTCGCTGAATTGTAATCTTAACCCAAGAATTCCCAAATCATGATCACACTCACACACACTGCAACAACCTTAACGCCATAATCCCTAATTCTTAACCTTTACTCAGTCCCCAATTCAATTCCAATCAATCCACATCACAATTGATAGTATAAACCATAATTTCAATTCACTATCAAACAACCACGTCACAAGTCCTAATTACAATCACACAAACCACAACATAAACCACAATTCTCAACCTTTGCTCAATCCTCAATTCAATTCCAATCAATCGATGGCACGATTGATATTATAAACCCTAATTTCAATTCACTATGAAATAACTACGTCACAAACCCTAACTACAATCACACAAACCACAACACAAACCCTAATTCTCAACCTTCACTCTAATACTAAATTATGATGTGCCTAATTCCAATTCAGAACCCAACACTTGCAATCCTAATCGATAATCACAATAAGCAATCCAGACAATTCACACACAATAACAAAATAAAACCTAAACCTTTACTAGATATTACACACTAGCAAGAGGATAGTCCTATCACAGATTTGTTGATATGATGTACAACAATCCTGATACCGTCACTTGCCACAATCCAAAGATAGATAAAAGTATGAGAGAAAAACTCACATTTGTATATCTCAAAGTTCTGTCCCCTCTTTCCATTCCCAAAAGTATATAAAGAAGGAAAGGTTTTATTACAAGGAAAATTGGTTTGAAACAACATAAAAACAACTGGCCTAAATTATAAGCTACCGGTGTTGAGGATTTACACCGCCGACCATCCTACATTGTCGATTTTTCAAGGTAAGGCCGCTAGCTTAACAACAAAAGCTGCCAGCTTTTAAAGGCAGCATTCCATGCTTGTTTTACATCATTTAGTTTACTCGATTGTCGTCCTGGAGCATTGATAGATGCATCTGTAATTGAGGTGGCTTGATTCCCATTAATGTGCTTCCTCTACTTTTGCTTTTGTTACATTGGAATTGTGACTTTTGTAGATTGTGGAGCTTTGCTATTTATTTATTTATTTTCCTTTTAAACTACTAGGCAATCTCAAATTTTCATTTTTTTTAATTGCGGTCTGGTTAAACTGCCAATTTCCATGGCAGAACCACCATGGGCTTGCGTAAATTGCCAGGTCTTTGGCTAAGTTAAACCAGTTAACCTAAGCCGGTTTTTTGATTTAACTAGGTCCATTCCCAATTCAAGACATACCTTTCCCTTCTCTCTCCTACTATAGAAGCTAAATAAAACAACAGTTGGGTTTTGGTTTGTGATCCACAGGTTGGGGCTTGTTGGGATTGATATTTCATCTTAAAGAACCCATACTATGAAGTTAAGGAGATAAAAGAGGGTTTTATGATCATTCATGTAGTTAAACCACAAGACTATAGTGGTTGGCCATGATACTTTAGTAGTTGGTCGAGGTTTTATGGTAGTTGACTTTGATAAGGCAACATGACAATTTAGAACAAGGGCTATAAAGGTAGATTAGGTGCTAATTGCATGAGTTTAAAGATGGATAAAAATTTGTATATTTACCTTTATAGATTGCTTTTGTTATGATGTTGTATTAATCATGGGTAACCATATTTGGTTTAGTTTAGTTTTCACTTTTTTGATCAAATTAAATAGAATAATAAGCACGGGCGTGCACTAGGCCGTGCATGTTATCATATTTCCTGGACTATAAATACCCACTTAATTACGAAAATTAGGGATTTTATTTTATTTTTTTCTCATAGCCAGTCTAAAAACCCTAAGAGAGCAAAATCACGAATCTAGAGAGCAAAATTGTTGGAGCATCATCGAAAATCACAAAACGCCTATGAGGGTTTATTCTTTTCATCATGAATTATTATTACTTTTCTAGATTTCTCATGATTACTGTAGATTCTATGGAGAAGTAGATTTATATGCCCTGCATCTTGTGAAGCTCTAAATCATGTCATTGAATTACTTATTGATTAATTAAAAGTTTATATCTTTGTATCTATTCATGTGTTTTAACTACTGTATAATTAATTTATGCGTGCGAATTGATTACATGTATGATTCTTGTTAAATAGAGAGATGTCTCATCTAATAGGATAAATCTTTATGAATAGAAAGATTGCATGTTTTATCTAGAGGTAAGAAAACTTTAATTTTCTACATAAAGATTTAATCTCTATTTGGGTCATTACTTAGCCAACAGGACTACACATAAAGTTTTAGAGATTGGTTTCTATTGGCCTACAATATTTAAGGATGCTCATTGTCACTGTGTCACATGTGATAGATGTCAGCGGGTAGGAAACACATTGCGAAGAGATGAGATGCCTCAAAACTTTATTATAGAATATGAGGTTTTGACTTATGGGGCATTGACTTCGTAAGACCATTCCTTATTTCTTCTAGGAATAAGTACATTTTGGTAGCAGTGGACTATGTCTCTAAATGGGTTGAGGCATAAGCCTTGCTCACAAATGATGCCCACGTAGTTATAAAGTTCCTTAAGAAGTTGTTCTCCCATTTTGGAATCCTTAGAGCCATTATAAGTGATAGAGAAACACACTTTTGTAATGCACAATTGGAGAGGGTGTTACGGAAATATGGTATGACACATTGAATTACCACACCTTACCACCCCCAGACATTCGGACAAGTTGAGGTTTCCAATCGTGAATTGAAAAGAATTTTAGAAAAAACAGTCTAGCATAATAGAGGAGATTGGGTAGAAAAGCTTGATGATGCCTTGTGAGTGTATTGAACAACTTACAAAACACATTTGGGAACTACTCCCTATAGGCTAGTTTACGGAAAGTCCTGTCACCTTCAAGTGGAGATTGAACACAAGGCATATTGGGCAATCAAGTTGGCAAATTTTGACTTAGAAGCTATTGGATTCAAGAGGAAGCTATAACTAAATGAACTTGATGAGTAGAGAAGGCAAGCATATGAGAATATGAAGATATATAAGGAAAAGATGAAGGACTATCATGACAGACACATCCGCTATCTAAGGGAGTTCAAGGAAGGGGACTAAGTACTTTTGTTTAATTCTCAGTTGAAACTTTTTCCTCGGAAGCTGAAATTAAGATGGTTTAGCCCCTTTGTAGTCAAGCAAGTCTTCTTGCATGGTGTGATAGAGCTCGAACACCTGATGCATGACAACTTCAAGGTGAATGGCCATGGACTAAAACTGTACATGGGAGACAAGATAGCACATGGATATCGTGAGGAGTCTAAACTCCAATCACCAAACAGTTAGCTAACTAAAGTGAAATATGTCAAGCTAATGACATTAAAAAGTGCACTTCGTGGGAGGCAACCCATGATTAACTTAGGTATGTTAAGTTCCTTTTTGTTTTACTTTTCGTTCATTAGATTATTTTTTTATTAAAAAAAAGTGTAGATTTGCAGAGAGGAATTCGGTTTACTTGCACAGAGTGAGAGTCATCTTTAAGTGTGGGGAAGCATTAATTAAGTAAGGAAATTCAGGCTTTAACTTTTCAAGTGTACCTGGTAAGTTATTTTTATGTCCCTTTAATTATGTTAAGGTGCCTAATGAATAACTCCATGGATCAAGTAGCTTTGAAAAATATCATTAAAATTCTGTACAATTTTCTAACACCTGCACAACTTTGAGCACAAGTAGTTCTCAAGGCAATGCACACCTCAAGAGAAGCTTATAAGCGCTTTTTGCCCCCCCTGCACGGCCCTGAGCATGGGTGTGCAAGAGCTAAGGCACTTTGTGCTCTACCAGCAAGAGCCCTCAGATCACTTTTCAGCACTCTACATGGCCTCGAACACGCCCGTGCAGAAGGTAGGGAACTCTAGTGCCCTATGGGGATAGCCTTGGATCACTTTTTCCTACTTTGCAGTACTTTACACGTCCCCAAGCACGGCCGTGCACAAGCTCGTGTAGTATGTCCATATATATATATTCTCTTTTACCACCTCTCCCACATGTTCTCTCATTTTGCTCCACTTTCATACACTTCCCTTCTACCACCCTCATGAAACTCTATCTTTGCACTTCACACATTTCCCCTCACATTCTACTCCATCTTTGATCCTCCAAATTAAACATCCAAGTAAGTTTTTCTTTCCATTTTGTTGTAGATGTCAAACCTTCACACATTATAATCTGTATTATTATCTATATCTCATTGGGTTTTTAACATATGTGAATGTGTCTTTGCGTATAGGCAAGCGTGAGGTAGTGGTTGTTGCTTACCGAGTATCTCATTGTACTATATACCTTCTTCTCCCATCCATTTGTGCTTTTATAAGATTTTTTTTTGCTCTATCATATATATACGATCTTTTTTAACACTTAGGGTTCATCACCAATTTTTTTTTTTTTGCGACTTCATAACTTTTGGGGCTTTTCCTAATAATGTGCAATTAATTGTTTTTAAAGTCATTTGATACCAATAGCTCCATTAATTTTGATTTGTAGTGCTTATTTTGATAAATTGAGATTGCTAAGTATGTGAAATTGGGGTTTTTGCAATTCTAAGAACTAAAGTAGAAATTCATGGAGCTTTATGAGGTTTTTATTCTTCTAATTGTCTTAACACTTCTACATGACCTTGTGCACGACCAAATTCCTGAGCTCGTGTTGATTTGAATTTTTACCTATTCTTAATCCTGCCCCACCTATTGTATGGTCGTGCAGACAGCTGTGTTAACTGTTGTATCTTACCCTATGATTTTATCGTCAAGAATTGATGCTTGTTTCATTACTCTTTGATTATACAAATCTTTTATAGATATTATGCATCATTGTGAGTTGTTTTAAATTTCAATTAAGTTATGGAATTAGACTTTGCTATCTGTTTATCTTGAACTTCTTTATACATCTTTTATGTAGATAAGGATAAAAAGGGCAGCGAATAAGAAGAGAACGTAGAAAGCTTCTACATCTCACCAACCATAGGAACCAACCTCCCGCTCTCACAAGAGGCAGTAAACCCCTCCACAACGAGAAGTAGTGCACAAAGCAATTGCCAGATATTCTAACAAAGATTGGAGTAAAGAACGACAAAAATGACAATAGTCCCTTGCCTTTGGAAATAATGAATACCTTGACTGGAGGATACTTAGGGCCTACGGAATTGAAGAACAAATTTGTGAAATAATCAGTGTTGGACCCTATGATACCTTCTTTGAAATAAAAGAGCCAGCCTATAGAGAGGTTACACTTGAGTTTCTCTTTACATTACAATTGATTGTCACTATCTTAATTTTTAGGTATATGGACAGAAACACACGGTGCCAACATATTGGTTTGGGTGATATTTGGGCTTGTACTCAGTATTCGAAGCAAATATAGCGGGTTTCCAAAGACTGCTAACCACTTGGCTTGAAGATATGTCTATCTAAAGATACTGGGAACAAATTTGTGAGGCAGAAATCCGTTATAACCCTTCAAAGTCTAAGGCATCATCCATAAAAAATATTGATCTGAAAGTGGTCCATCACCTCTTGGCACACACCATTGGAGGAAGAAAAAGTAGTCATGGTGTGGTAAACAACTTTGAAATTGTTCATCTATATAGCGTGACTAACAAATTTCAGATAAATATCAAAGTTGAAGTTGCCAAGTTCTTACATTGGTAGGCAACTGATCCTAGAGTAGAGAGGATATACTATGGGGGCTATATAACTAATTTTTTTAAAGGATATGACATTTTTCGAGCCTTAAATCCTAAGGAACCAGGCATCCCTACAACTAAAATTTCTAATGGCCCATTCCTGCTATGCAGGTTAGTCAAGTTACTTGACATCCCTACACCGTCAAAGTATTCAACTCCACTTAAAGGATCCTATACTTTTGGTGCCGCTTCTACCTCCAATGTCCACCTTCTCGAGGATAACTTCACAGTTTAAAAAGAGAATTATAGGAAGAAAGGAAGTTGAACAAAAAGGAAAGAAAGAAAAACAAATGCTTTCAAAGCGCAGTCTGGGCATTTCTAAGACGACTACCTGGTTGTTTCTCTCCACCACCAAGTGATCTACCAACATATGACTCCTCTCTCGACTCTACTTCACCACATGACG
This sequence comes from Laguncularia racemosa, assembly GCA_037954665.1. NCBI lineage: Eukaryota > Viridiplantae > Streptophyta > Magnoliopsida > Myrtales > Combretaceae > Laguncularia > Laguncularia racemosa. Next base: position 3,132,918 of record JBBMOL010000074.1, read on the forward strand.
ATGCTTCTGAACCATCTAGGAGAAGGGGCAAGGACCCAGTTATAGCTGAGTCCTCTAATTCTGAAGAAGAAGACAATGAGGGAGATGATATCAAAGAAGTGGATGAGGAAGATGATGATGATGATTAGGGAGAAGATACCACAGCCATAGACATTGATGATAGCAGCAAAGAAGATGAATAAGTGCTAGATCTTCTACTAATTTACATTTTCTCCCTTCATTTTTTTTCATAAGACTACTTTATTTCTTTATGCTCTTAATTTATACTTAATTGAGCTCCCTTCTAGGAAGACTCTTTATTTGAATTGACTACATGTTTTATTCTTTGGACTAGGATAAACTAATTTTATTTTATTTTTAGTTTGGTGTTTTCATTTTTTTTTTAGGTTTGATGATGCATGACTTTTGCTTTGCTGGAATTCAAACTTGCAAGTGCTGACAACTGGGGAAGTCCTCAATGTCCTTTTTCTTTCATTTTTTAATTTTTCTTTTATCTCTTTTCTTTTTTCCCTCTGTCTGCTTGTTTTGGAAAGACATTGGGGACAATTTCTTCAATAAGTGTGGGGAAAGGATATAAAGATAGAAGAAATTAGGTTCTAAATTATTTAGGTCTCTTATGCTCTTGTTGATCAAAATTCCCTCTAGTTACAAGTTTACAATTGAACTTTAATTTTGATTTTGAATTATTGAAAAGTGAAAACCTTGAATTTATGCTCATAAAAATGTAAAAGTAACATTCTTGTACACACATTTGTAAAAGTAGTGACTTTGTATGATTTACTTACCTATTGTTGAGCTTGACATACTTAGCTAGAGTTTTAGGATGAAATCCAAGTAAGGTAAATCTATTTGTTGTTTAATAGCTGAATTTAGAGTTATGAAGTAATTAGAAATCCTTAGTTTCAAGTGAACTAGTTGTTTTTTTAAGCTCACTAGCTAGTATATTTAATATTCAATCATTTTGAGTGCTCTTTCAACCTTCTGTGAAAAGGGGCATGTGAAATTGTTAATTTGGTAATTTTCCTTGAAACGGTCTCTTTGAAAAAAAAATATCAATATTGAGTCCTTATGTGTTAAGGTAAGGGAGGTTCGATGGGGTCTCTTTAAAACTTGGTCACCTAAGGTTGTCTGTCTTATGATCGACCGATTGATGAAATTATCATAACTTTAAGAGATATAAAAAAGATAAGTTCATTGAGTCTTGTAACTCAAGTAAATAAGCTCATAGGGATGCCCTTCATTAACGTAATAATGCCTATTAACTTGGGTGATGAGCTTGAGATTATTGGCTGAAAGCTCACTACATGGGTTACTTGATTTTATCCAATTGTTAAAAAAAAAAATTAAAGAGACTTGAAAGAAAAAAGGAAAATAATTCGAGGGGATAATAGATGTCATATACTTTTACTTCTTGTTCTTGTGCTTTGAAAAATAGTTGAATGATTTATATACTTTTTGGTAAGTAGCGAAATGCAACAAAGCAACTTGGATTTTATTTGATTTGTTATTTCTTTCGTAATTTTGAAAGCGGTTGCTAAATAGTGAGGATACTAGTTTAACTTACTTAGATTAATTTGAAAAGTCTAATTATTATATGCCAAGTACACATACAATTATGGTAGGTTCAAACAATAGGCACTAACGAGTCATTAAGAATTAATTGAGTAAAGAATGCTGCTTGTGATCTGAATATTATAATGAGTATAATTTATTATAAGGTTTTTCTTTTATCCATATTTTGTTTGCTTGAGGAAAAGCAAATGGTTAAGTGTGGGGAAGTTCGATAAGTGTTAAAGAACCTTATCTATAGTGTTTATTGAATATGGATTTTTATGAATTTATAAAAAAAAAAAGACACTTAAGTGCTTAATATTTGATTTCAGGGTTTAAAGACTGCAATTTAAAGATTTAAAGAAGATTCGAGTGAAAACGAGGTAAAATATAGCAAAATATAAGAAAATGTGATTTTTACGTATATACGACCTTTAGCATAATCGTGCTGATGCCAGTGCTGGAGAGCAAAAAGTGATTAGAATGCATCATGAAATTGTGTCATGGCTGCTGCACAAGTGGTGCAAAAAGTCGTGTTGAAGCAAGAAATCTACCTAGAGAAGAAATTGCAGGAATTTTAGAGTACACAACCTCATGTATGGTCGTGCAGAACCTGGATAGTCAGAAATTTACTCTTCTCCAAATTACGTGGCCTCAAGCACGGGTGTGCACCAGGCCGTGCATGCTACCATATTTCCTAGACTATAAATACCCGCTTCATTACGAAAACTAAGGATCTGATTTTTTTTGTTCTCATAGCCACTCTAAAAAACCTAAGAGAGCAAAATCATGAATCTGGAGAGCAAAATTGTTGGAGCATCATCAAAAATTGAAAAACACCTACGAAGGTTTATTCTTTTCATCATGAATTATTATTATTTCTCTAGATTTCTTGTGATTACTAGTAGTAGATTTATATGTCATGCATCTTGTGAAACTCTAAACCATGTGATTGAATTACTTAATGATTAATTAAAAGTTTATATCTTTGTATCTATTTATGTGTTTTAACGACTGTGTAATTAATTTATGCATGCGAATTGATTACATGTATGATTCTTGATAGATAGAGAGAGGTCTCATCTAATAGAATAAATCTTATAAGGTGATAGTAAGGGAGATGTCTCCACTATTCCGTATAAGATTATTAATTAATTAACTCGAATGAGTAATTAGTTTAATTGAGAATTCCTACAATGCAAAACATAAACAATTTGTTAATCAATACATTATTATAAGAAAGCTTGGGTTTAGAGTGGATCAAGATGAAGAGTATGTTTTTGTGATTGAATTCATTTATTACAATGATTATAATTAATCTTAGGGTTATTAAATTAGTTAATTAGTGATTTAATTTATTAATCTCACATTAAGATTTAGACTAGATAGTAAAAAAAAGGTAATACTAGTACTTGTTTTTAAGATATTTAAGGATGACACCCGTTGTAATCTATACTACATTAGATAGGTTCACTTACCTAATTAGGTCACTAGATTTCTTTGGGTTTATAAATTTATAATTTGATACGATCAGATAAATGACCCATTACCTGTTGTATAGGCATTCTTCACTAAATAAGAACAATTATAAGCTAAAAAACTTATAATAGTCTATAAGAAATCCAATTTGACTTGAGTATGATTTCAAAAGAGTTTTCCTTTAAACTCATATTTTCAATGTTTTCCTTTTCTAGAAAGGATCCTTGCACAAAAATGTAAGTTTCCCTTTTGAAGTAACCCCTTTGTAATTTGAAATGACTTAACTTAATATAATTAAGATAAGATAATTCTTCTCTAAGGAAATAATCCATAGGAGGATCATTTATATTTTGAACATGTGATGGTTTGCTTTCTTTCCACAAAGCATATTTTGGACTTTTGGGTTGTACTTTCTATAAATAGTTGTAGAACTTGCTCATACGACTTATTTAGAATTTTTTCAAAAAATTATCTAAACTAATGTGAATAACTTTTATTGAAGTGTAATTCTTATAATTATTTCTCACTAATCTTGTGAGTGGGACTTTAAGGTTCATTTGCTTCTAAAAATTATCGTACACATATAGTAAACTTGATCACTAACAAAAGAAGGTTTTATCATTGTCGAAATTAGAAGCAATACATATCACAATCACTTTAAACCAAATGGAATTATTCGATTAAGAACACAACACATATCACTAATCTTGGAAGAGGATAATGTCAAGCTACATATCTATGAAATTATTTATACATGTAAATAGTTTAGATTGTGCCAAGTGGCTGTATTTCATTTGATAGGATGTTTGTGCTATTACTATGCTATATATATACTTCTTATACTTCATTTGAAAGTGGATTTTTAAATGATAACAAAAACAGTGATGTATTCTTCTCCAAACTTTTCTTTTATTTCAGATTTCTTGATTTAAATTTCTCACATGGTATTAGAGCGTTTCAAGTACTAATTTATATATGAGCATTACATTTTCATTCTTGTTTTAATTATGAAGATATTGGGGTTTACATTTAAGTAGTTTCTACTATTACAAAATGAATTTGGGAGATCAATATGTATTAGATCCTTTGTTTCTTGTCTGGATCGGATAATCTAAGGATGAGTGTTGGTAGTTTAGTTTTTAATGGAAACAATTTCCTTGCTTAGAGTCATTCAATTAAGATGGCTTTAGGAGAAAAATTGAAATTAGGTTTGTGCGCTCAAATTTAATCGATCATTTTAAGTTTTAAATTTATAATCAATAAAATCTACTATCGAGCTAGGCAGTGTACCTATCGATCATAGTATAGATTTAACAAGTGTCGTCATTTGGGATCTAGAAAACAAGTACTAGTATTACCTTTCTCTACTATCTAGTCTAATTTATGATGTGGAAATTATGAATTAAATTAACAATTAACAGATCATAACAACCTTAGAATTAAATGATATTGTTTAAAAAAAAAATGTATTCAATCACAAAACATACCCCTCATCTTGTTTCACCCTAACCCTTAAATTCTTAAAATAAGATATCGATTAACGAATCAATTTACATTTTGCACTGCAGGAATTCTTAAGTAAAATCAATTACTCCCTTGAGTTAATTAATTCTTAATCATGCACAAGATAATTGAGACCTTTCCCTCATTATCGTCATACAAGATCTCATTAAGTTTATAAATTCCAATTAAAGCTTTAATCTTTATTGTAGAAAATTAATGTTTTCCTACCTCTAGGTAAAACATGTAATCACTCTATTCATGAAGATCTAATTTACTAGATGAAACCTCTTTCAATATAATAAAAATCAGACATGCAATCAATTCACACGCATAAATCAATCACAAGAACAATGGAAATGCATGAATAGATGCAAAGATATAAACAATTCATTAATCAATCCATGTTTCAACACATGAGTTAGGGTTTCACAAGATGAAAGATATAAAGAATTACTCCTTCATGGAGTTTTCAATAAAAACGGAGAATCTAGAGAAGTAAAAATAATTCATGATAGAAAGAGTAATCTCTTGTGTTGTTGCGTGATCTCCATTGATGTTCGGACAATTCTTCTCTTGAAGCTCATAATAACACTCTCCTAGGGTTTTCAGAATGGAGCAAAATATATATATATTTAAAATAAAACAAGGTGTCTATTTATAGTTATGTGAAAAAAAGGTTCAGCACGGCCATGCTCAAGGCTGTGCTGACTTCAAAACACATCATTTTCACTGCCCAGTTCAGCACAGCCTCCAACATGGCTGTGCTCAAGGCAAGGTTGAAAAAAAACAAATTTGTATTCTTGTTAATAGCATCGGCACGGGCTGTGCTGAGCCTGTGGCACACCTTGATATAACTACTGGTCATTTTTTGCATCCAGTATTAGCGTCTGCATAGGTTGTGTTGAACTAAAAATGATTTTTCTTCATTTTTCACCAAATTTCATCTTGTCTTTGCTCATATCATCCTTAAACCTTTCTTTTATCTCTATTGAAGCCTGAATTTAAAATTTAATCATATAAGTACCATTTTCTTCAACAAATCACATGAAATCCATATAAAATCATAATTAATAAGCACTAGAATTAAGGGTCTTTTGACACTTATCAAGTTTTCTTGATGAATTTGTTCTTAAACCAAAAAAGCATAGTCCTGACCATGTTAGGTGGATTAGATGAAATTTATTAAACTCTATGTTGAGTGATCTTGCTCAAAACTTCTTATACATTAACTAGGCTCAAGATTTGTGGAAAGAAATTGTCAAACAATATGGAACTGCTAGTGATCCACTAGTCTTTCCACTACAGCATGAGATATGCAATCAAAAACAAGAAAATCAATCTCTTGGTGTATATTTTAGTAGGCTTAAAAGATGTTGGGATGAAGTCAATCTTTATATGCATATCTTGTATGTACATGTGGAAGAATGGTTGTGCTTATAATCTTAAGGAAAGAATTCAAAGTTTTTTAATCACATAATAAACTGATCCAGTTCTTAATGGGATTAAGCAAAGCTTATAAAGGAGTGCAAAATCAAATCTATCAACAGAGCCATTACCTATGGTTAATAAGTCATTTTATATAGTTTAACAAGTTAAGAAACAGAGGTAGATTACAAGCAGTCTTAGTTTAAGCATAGAGGTTTCCGCATTTGTAGCAAACATAATAGATAATAAAACAATTAATGAGAAGAAATAGAATAAGAAAATCATCTATAAATACTATAGAAGGGAAGTACATGTTATGGAAAATTGTTTCCAATTGATAGGATATCCTAATGGTAAAGGAAAACAAGCAAATTTAGTCTCGCAAGATAAGTTTGATAAGATGTTAGAGACACCATTTGAGAATTTTACTGTTGAACATTTGGGAAGTGCTGATAGAGAAATGATTAGCAACATTTGTGTAGAAGTGATGTAGATGATGAAAGACAAAGGTGGTACAGGGCAAGTTCATGCTAATATAGTTCAGCTAATTTGTTCTTTCTTTTTGTTATGGTTCTATAAGTAATCAATTTGCTTATTAGGTTGTTGACACAGGTGCAACTGGTCATATGAGTCCTTTCATTGAAATTTTACATAACATCTATCATTTAGCCAAACCTATTCCTATTTAATTGCCAGATGACTGAACAATTAATGTTGACAAAGTTGGATCTATCACCATTACACCATCACTTACACTTCATCATGTATTTTTTGTGCCTCAATTTACGCACAACCTCTTATCAGTTTGCAAACTACTTACTAATAAGTCCTTAACAACTAAATTTGATAAATTCCAATGTGAATTTCAGGATCCAAATGATAAACAAGTAGTTGCCAAAGCAAAGATTCTTAACGGGTTGTATGTTCTTCAATTTGAGAGTCATAGGTTAGTTTTGAATTCAACTTACTGTAATAAAGTGTTGTCACATTGTAGTCAATCTCTATCTGTTAATAAAGATCATGTAGATTTGTTACATGCTTGGTTGGGACATTCTTCTGTTTCAATGCTTCAACATTTAGATGTTTGTAAGCATATAACTTTGAACATTCATTTGTAATAAATGTCAAGAAGTAAAGTTTCATAGACTTCCTTTCCAAAGTAGTAATCATTTGTCTAGTTTTCCTTTTCAATTACTTCATTTGGATGTTTTGGAGCCTTATCATATTTGTTCTATATATGGAGCTAAATATTTTTTGACCATTGCAGATTATTATTCAAGATCCACTTAGACATATTTACTCCATCATAAGTCACAAGTTCCAACAATTCTAGCATAGCTTTTCAAAGATGTTTCTAACCATTTTGTTGTTCCAAAGAGTGTTAGGACAGATAATGGTACAAAATTCCTGTCAAATACTTGTCAATGTTTGTTTCATAGCTTAGGAATTATACACCAGCATATTATAATATATACACCACAACAAAATGGTAAGGTTGAGAGAAAACACAAACGTTTGCTAAATACTTTAAGAGCTTTACGTATTCTTGCAAATTTACCCAAGAAATTTTGGGGAGAGTGTATTTTAATGACCACTTATCTTGTAAATAAGATGTCAATGTCAAATCTTAATTGGAAAACTCCATTTGAAAAACTTTTTGGCAAGCCTCCTTTTTATGATAACCTCAAGTTAATGGATTTTTTGTGCTATATTTCTAAGCATTTACCAGGACAAGATAAGTTTGATTCAAGAGGTACATAGTGTATATTTTTAGGTTGTGAACTTGTTCAAAAAGGATACGAAGTCTTTGATATAAAAAAAAAATAATGTGTTTTAGTAAGTTTTGATGTTCGGTTCTTTGAACATATATTTCCTTATAAGGATTCTGATCTTAAGTTTGATTCCCATAAGTCTATTTCTATTATTCCACATAATCATGTTCCTTTGTCTAATTCTCAAATTGATATTTGTCCAAATAATGATGCTAGTCATTTTGATAATCTTGTTGATGTTTCTCTTGAATTTGATAATGTTGTTGATAATACTTTAAGAAGATCAACTAGGAATCACAAAACTCCTTCTTAGCTTAAAGATTTTGTTCATACAATCCATAGCACCACTGTTGATCAATATTATAATTCTTTGGTTCTTTATCCTTTATTTGATTAAAATACTTTTTCTTGTTACCCACATGATTATGTTGCTTCATTGGCCAATGTGTTAGCAATTCAAGAGCCTACTCATTATTTAGGGGTTGCTAAACATAAAGAATGGGCAGATGCTATGCATCATAAACTTACTGTATTAAAAATGAATGAGACTTAGGAGTTGACTTGTTTACCCAAAGGCAAGAAACCTATAGGATCTAAATGGGTTTATAAAGTGAAGTATAGGCCAGATGGCAGTGTTAAAAGGTATAAAGCATGATTGGTTGTGAAGGGTTTTACTTAAGTAGAGGGACAAGATTATCATGAGACATTTTCTCCTATGGCCAAATTAAGTGCTATAAAGGTTTTAATTGCTGTTGCTATTACTAGGAATTGGAAACTTCATCATATAGACATAAATAATGCATTTTTAGATGGGTATATTGATGAGGAAATTTACACGAATCCTTTGGAAGTATATGAAAAAGCAGCCTCGAATCAACTATGCAAACTTTAGAAATCACTTTATAGCTTAAAACAAGCCTTTAATACAATGGAACATTGAACTTTCGAATTTCTTAATTGACCAAGGGTTTAGTCAATCCAAGCATGATCATTCATTATTTGTGTTGCACTCTACTGTTGGTACTGTCATAGTTCTTCTATCCATAAATGATATGTTGATTACAAGTACAAATGAAAAGGAAAGTTCTAATCTTAAGCAAGCTTTAGATATTGAATTCACTTTCAAAGATCTTGGCTTATCTCGATTCTTTTTTGGTCTAGAAATATGTAGAACAAATCAAGGGACATTAATAAATCAATAAAAATTCATACTTGATGTTGTCATAACTGATGGTTTGTTTGTAGCAAAACAAATCAAGACTCTTTTGTCGAGTGGTTTTAAGGTTGACAATACTTTTGCTGAATTTTTAGATAATCCAACATTTTATAGAAGACTTGTAGGGAAGCTACTATACATTACATTGAACAGATTGGATATTAGTTTTGTTGTGCATTGTTTAAGTCAATTTCTATCGAGCCTCGTACTTCACATCTCTATGCATTATTCCATTTATTGAGGTATTTGAAAGGGACATTTTCTATTGGTCATTTCTATTCTATAGCATCTTCATTGGAACTATATGGGTTTTCTTATTCTTATTTGGTAGCAAGTGTTATAGATAGAAAGTCACTTTTGGGTTATTACATATTTCTTGGTAATTCCTTGGTTTCTTAGAAGACTAAGAAATAGTCTACAGTTTCAACTTCCACCACTGAAACCAAATATCATAGCATGGTAGCAACAACTAAGAATTACTTTGAATTTCTTACATTATGAGAGATATGCAGTTATCTATTTCTTTGCTTGTACATTTATTTGTGACAACCATTCTGCTCTATCGATAGCATCAAACCTGTGTTTACATAGACGAACAAAACATATTGATATAGACATTTATTTTGTACGTAATCATATAAAGTCTGGATTCTTACAACATGAACATGTTTCTTCTTCATCCCAAGTTGCAAATATTCTTACCAAGTCTCTTTATCAGCATCAATTTCTTTATATGTGTTCCAAGTTGTATCTTCAGGCAGATCCAACTTGAGGAGAGGATGTGAAATTGTTTATACATGTAAATAGTTTAGATTGTGCCAAGTGGCTGTATTTCATTTGATAGGATGTTAGTGCTATTACTATGCTATATATATACCTCTTGTACTTCACTTGAAAAGTGGATTTTTACATGATAACAAAAACAGTGATCTATTCTTCTCTAAACTTTTCTTTTGTTTTAGATTTCTTGATTCAAATTTCTCACAACATCAAACAAGTTAGGATGATGACCAAAATGCTAATAGTATCTATTAGGTATAACAAGTTTGAATGACTTGTTTTATAGAATTTTGAAAAAATTTTTTTTGTGTGAAATATGTTACTCTAACTCAAATAGGTGTGTTGTTTCCATCATTTAGAGCGTGGTACTTTGTGTTATGTGGTTTAGGTCAACTGGCAACTGATTAGTCACAATTTGATGCTTATGATTCATTTTCCTAAACTATGATTGTTTTGAAGCATTGTAACGACTAAATTAGTACTTAAATACATAACTTCTTTGTTTGAATAATTTTTTGTATGAATTTTTTTTTATTAGTTGTTCTCTCTTTTTTTTCTCTGTTTCATATAAAATCTCTGTAAAATCACCATCTTATATCCATAGTGTGGTTTAAAAACTTAGAAAATTGACATTCAAGTTTTTAAATTTGGTTGTATCATACAAGAATTTCATACCGAGTAAATCCCTTAACAATATTCTTGTGGGAGGGATTGAATTCTTTGGAGAAAGTGGTTTATCATGTCTCGAAGTTTTCATTTTATAATGTTTATCTTTTCTAAGCCATATTCCTATGAGATTGTAGTTTAAGACTGCAAATTCATGATGCTTACACATAGAATATTATGCAACCATTGTCCTTTAAAATTTTATTACTTCGAATACATTTTCCCCACTTCTATAAACTATCGTATATTTAACCTTTAATATATAGATAAACTCCTCCTTAGACCAAGATTTCTTCCTTCAAATTGCTGTATAAGGTCACCCTAACAAGCAAGCATGCACTAGGGTACTATTTTATCCACATAGGAGCAAGAAGCCGAAGAGGAAATCCTCTCACACTTGCACCCGATAGTTGACCTTCAACTTAATAATTGCGCGAGGGTGAAGTCATTGCAAAGCTTTTCCACCCTTGGTTTCGTCACATCAGTTGGCCGAGTCTTCTCTAGTGACTAAGTTCATCCATGGCGTGCGTCCTTGTCATTTGCCAAACACGTTGGAAAAACAAGTCTTAGTCTACGATGGGCTATGCATGCCCACAAGTCTAGCTAGCCGACTATAACACACTAGTGATTTCTTATACAAATTGCCTGCTTCTCAATTAAATAGACAGCTTCATATATGCCATCGTGCACATGATTAATAAGGGATATGTAGGTTGCAAAAGATCATGACCATCATGCTAACTCCAGAAATCAGAGTTAAATTATCTAGTAATCAGACTTCTGCACCCCTAGATGAAGGATAGAATACAAATACAAAGTTAGTTGTTCACTTATACTTAATCAGAGCTGACGTGGCCAATTGAAAGTAAAAGGACGGAAAAAAAAATCTACGATAACGCCCAAGTTTGGTCAACCAATGAATATGTCGTATGTGAGATCATATGGATGCCAGTAGGTCCACAGCCATATTACGAGGTTGGATACCCGACAGCTCAATATGTTTAGGCAGACATTGGGAATATATATATATATATCCAAAGGAGCTTGCAAGTGTATGCATAAGCATTGGTTTGAAATGTATTTCGACCCTTTTTTTTTATTTTTTTTTATAATGAATGCATGAGATCATGCAAAATGATAAACATCACTGTCGTGATTATTTCTTACTTCAATTGATTACAACTTGTAGGTCTCACTCTTCTTAGCTTTATTTTTAAATAAAGTTCACACTATATCTCTTCTACAATCACAAATTATTTCTCGAATTTTTCATGTACAAAAATAATTTAAAATAATTAATATCCCTTATAATTTGATGATATTGACATCGTTCTTCTAATAAAATAAATTGGATTTGAATTTTCTTTTTTTTTTAATAAAAAAGAAAAAAAAAAAGGTTATTAAACTTATGCTAAATTGTAATGACCGGTGTATAGAACCTCCAAAAATTCGTTAGCGTGTGAATTAGGATAATATAAATTTAGAAGGATAGCTAACGTGACTTTGACACACAATTCTTTGTTTCACCTTAAAAATGAACGATTACACAAATAAACCAATGTAGCCTTATTAATTAGAGTAGAGTGTCACTTATAATCTTATCTTAACCTTCGTTTAATTTGGTCCTGTCATCCGATTAAGATTTACTTGATATGTAGGAAAGTTCTAAAATTGTCATATATGTGTGTATTATTTTCAAATCAAAAGATTTGTTTACATTAAGTCAAGCTTATTAGCTAAATGGTAATTAGCATATATAATATGTTTGATCGTCTTTTATGGATTTTCATAACTCTACTATGCAAAAATGGGATATGCATTTGAAATGGATATTTGAGTTATGATATATCATCAACAATACAACAATTGATCAAGTAATCTCTTTTTTTATCCAAACAAAAAAAAAAGGTAGTTTCAGTTTATATGGTCCAATCATTGATCCCAAAATTTTTATAATAAAATTTGGTAGATCACTTATATCGTTCCAATTCTACTATTTTGTGAAATAATTTTATTGAAATATAGGCGTAGGAGAAATCCCCATAAGGATAGAGAGAGTTGAGTAAGTATGTCTTTAAATGCTTTGCTTATATATATTCGAGTTGGATCAGCTATTCATTAAATGATAAATCACTATAATTATGGCTAAATGTAATTTAAATAACGAAAGATACGATGTAATATTTTGAAATTGTATCTAGAATGACTGGAATAGTAGAATAATTTATTTTTGTAAGAAAAAAGTCATTCTTGATGACACTTGTTAAAGGGAAATTAAAAAGAAAATTTTATGTCTTTTTGCATAATTGCTTTTTTTTTTTTCTTTCTTCTTCATAAATTAGTCTTAAAAGGACAAGAAGTTTACTTTTTTAGCGTTAGTAATTAGTATCTTGGTACATTTTATTTAACAATTTTTTTTTAAATTGCAATAATCACAAAAGCATTTCCTAAACTATTAGTTAGATGTGGATACTCTAAACCTTCAAAATATAAATTTTTTATTATTTTAAAAATATATAAATAATCTTGAAACCGTTAATAGGAGCATAAAACCATTGCAAAAAAGCTATAAATAATGATGATTTTTTGGGATTTAAAGACAACTTTAGAATGCATGTGCACATCCTTAAAACTTTTAAAAAGGTAAAATTATATATTGAAGACTACAAAGATTTTTATATATTTAGCCAATAACTTAACTAACATGTTTGCAATTTATCCAAATCCTTAGTGTATTAATGTCATATTTGACATATGAAAATGGAATAAAATTGTAATTTTAGATTCCATTCTCATTTCTTAAGTTTGGAAGTGCTTTTATAAGATGGAATCACGATTTGGCGTTCAAGGGGATGGAATTACGATTCAATTTTACCTTATTTATTATTAATAATTTAATTTTTTTTTTTAACTTTCAATATAATTATATCATTTAATAATTAAGAATACTTCTAATAAATGCTAATTAATATGTATTCTATTTTATTCTATTTCAAACAAACTCCTTGTAAAAAATGTAACGTAAGGTTTTACTTTGGGTCAATTTTGTACCGCTCGAAGCTATAAAGGAAGTTTAGGCATAATTGCATGTTGGCACGGAAATATTCCGTAGGAAAAGAGATAAGAAGTCAAAGCACTGCACTCCGAATGGGCCAGCGGAAAATAGCAATTGCCACACCCGCGCAAGCAAGCACTGAACTGTATTGCAAATGCATAATTATGACAGGGCTATGTGGAGATTTAAAAAGATTCGATAATAGAAATAAAAATAAAAATAATTAATTTATAAATTATTACTCTATTTATATCAAAAACTTATTTTTAAGTCACCAAAAGCTGATTTTACCGGTTCACCCGGTAGCACGATATGATGTTTATCTAAAAGGTGTCCAAAATGTGCCCACAGTGCAACGCGCTTTTCTAACATGCGTAACGACGTGGAGGAGCAAGCATCTTATCCTCAAACTTTCCAAATCCTAGCGACTCACTCCATAATGTCCTTCCAACGATATAATCTTCTACAGCGCGTACATCGCACTGAGATTTGTAATCCGTCCGATGAAAAATATCTCCCCTAATATGCCGTTGGATTTTCCACGCACAACGAGCGGGAAGAGTTGCTTCGATAGTACAAAATCGAAAGGGGAAATTGCGGAAAAGTCATGCAGAACCATCCCAAAGGGAGGCGAGATTAACGCGCCAAATTCCAGGTAACCCGACATCAATCATCTATGTCTATATATAATTAATTAATTAATTAATTAATTTCAAGTAATCCAAAAACTTCCATCATAGAATAGCAATACATCTTCAACTTAATAAGTGTACTATACGCAACCACTAAACTCTTATATATTAACAACATCAAAACATATTTTCTGTTTCAATATGAATAAAAATATATATATTTCAATATCAAAATTTTAAAAATAATAAAGCATATTTTAATAAATTTGATAAGATATTTTTTTTACCAATGTCAAGATTTATAGAGATTATTTACCAATTTATCAATATTTAGCAAATTTTAAAATAGACTTTCTAAGTTTAGGGATATATTATACCAAAATCAAAGTTCAAAAGTATTATTTATATTTTTTTTCCTTGTAAATATGTCAATATTTATATTATTAATCTCAAATTTGAATGGATTTAGTACATTTTACAATATACTTTAAATAAAAGATAAAATTTAGAGGATAATTTTTCTCTAATCTCTTATATAAGACTCCATACATTATATACTTTTTAACTTTTTTATTTGGCTCACGCATAGTGAGGTGCAACTTCTTCTTCTTGTTTTTATTTCCCCTATCTAATGACACAAATTTTATCACTTTCACATCTACATCTACGTAAACGATTTATATTAATTAAAAAAAAACTGGCTATTAATATAATTTTCAAAGGAAAAATGTATAAAATATAATTAGATTAGTATAGGGGTAACCAAATATATGACGAATAATGTATGTGATCCTATCCTTATTTCACTTTTAGGTATAAATTTCCAATTTTTGGAACAAAAACTTATTATATAACATATAAAAATCACCAAAAAACCTATATCTTGTAAAACTTAGTGGACATTGGATATCCTATTGAATCTTCAAATTTTTTTATAACTTTTTTATAAGAGAAAAGCACATTTTTAATTTTTAATATTTGGTTCTTTTTTCTCTTTTAGTCTTAAATTTTATTGTTTTTCTATTTCAATCCTCCATATTTATAAAAGTTTGGAAATGAGGATTTTTCTTAACATCGTTAATATTCAATATGTGGTGCGATACCAATTTTCCACACTATTATTTCAAATAAATAATGTGATAAATATAAAAATTAATGAAATTGTTTAAAATTAAAAGAAATATTGAAAAAAAAGAAAAAAAGTGTAAAAAAAAAATCAAATGCCCTAATATTATGCAACCCCTCTAGGATAGTAGGTGGTCATCCATCACCACAAGTGAGTAAAATGACCAACTTTTGTAAGTGGTTTGCAACCCAATTGGGGAAAAACGTGGACGTTCTAGCCACTTAAGGCTACTAAGTGGCTGAATTTCTTTTTCTTTTTTCTTTTATTGATTTTTTAAATTAATTTCCTAATTATGTATTATATATATTTATATTATTTAATTAAATTAGTTATTTGGAGAAATTGGAGGACTCAACTTGGTAAACACTAATAGATAATTTAACGGTGTTAGAAAAAGTCTAATTTTGTAAGGTTTGTTAAACATAGAGGGTTTGAATAATAATAATTTTAAAAAAAATTTTAGAATTCAAATAGAAAATGGTAAAGCCATTAAGAATTAAAAATGTATTTATCTTTTTTTATATAATATAAAATTTTTAAAGTTGTCTAATAACTTATCAAAATTTTCATAAATTTACACATGGAAAATTCATCAATTTGGTAAATTTTAATAATTTAATCACATATTTTCATGAGTGCATACATTATAAATATGATAATACAATTCCAAACAATTTATCACGAAGTGCTTTCATATAGTTGCAATTTATTATAAAGTCTAATATCACTTATTTAAAATAATAACAACATTAAATTCAATACTATATTTTTACAAAAAAAGCATGCTTTTAGTTCTTAATGTTTATTCACTTTTTATTTGAGTTATCAACATTTTCTTTAATTTTATTTGAATTCTTAACATTTTCAAAATCTTACAAAAAATAAACGTTTATCAAATCTATTAAGTTTTCCATCAATTCATGACATGTATCAATTTCAAATTGGTTTACAATAATTAAATTAACAAAATAATAGTAAATACATTTATTTACATAATATAATAAAAATAATATTAAATATATCTAATGATATAATATAATAAAAAAATACAAAATACAAAAATAATAATCAAAAGTAAGAAAAAGCATTGGAAAAATATATGTGTGCCTTAACCACCTTACCAACTGGTTCAAGACTTATCCAAAGCTAATATGTGCTCAATATGGACATAAAATTTAATATTGAAAATCTAATTTTTATAAGATTTTAAAAATATTGAGGGCTCAAATAAAAGGAAAAAAAAAAAGGTGTTAAGGATTTAAATAGATAAGTAGGTAAACTTTGGAGATTAAAACTGTATTTCTCCTATGCTTTCAATAATAGTAGAACATGTAATATGAAAAAATAATACAAGAATAATAAACTAAGTTTCAAATAATTTTAACTTGAACACAACTATTCTTCTTCAATAAGCAAGAGAACTTGAGCTTGAGCATGTGTTAATTTAAAAATATTATTTTTTTTACATTTAATATTGTTAATTAAGAATTGTTACATGGTAGATATAAAATACCATAGAGTTGAATAAGGGTTTCGTGGTGAGTATGGGGTTTATGATGTTGTATCGTATACTCTACATTGTGAGACCATATTTGAAAAAATGAAATGGAAACTATCTCTTTCTTTTAATACGTACCAAAAACTTGCCTAATCATGCAAAGTAATAAAGATTCTAGGTTTCGGGTAACTTATTCCTAAATTAGTAAAGGATATTAGCAGCATTTTATATCTATATAACTATTTATATTTATATAATTATTTTTATATAATATTTGGTACACAAGAATAATTTAAAATAAAAGAAAAAAAAATGAATTGGAATCATGTGTGGAATGAACACACATGGCACTTGTACATGTCTTTTTATTTTAGGGCGTAAGCAGTGTACTAGATGCAGATTGAGCTTCGAAGGATCAGTTTTTCACTTTTCAAACACTGCTAAAATTACCTGCTAGGTACTACACGCTACAAGTGGCAGAAAGACACAAAACGGCGGCGGTTTCGTGGCTGCTTCCGATGTCATGGTTTTCGTTTTTTGAACGAAATAAGGACATAATTGGTCGTCCTTGCCAGCAGCAGCAGCAGCAGCTTGAGAATTACTTAAAAGAGGAAGCCAACCACTTCAACTTTTAGAAGGTGTGAAAGTAACATGCTTGTAAATCTGTACATCAATCAAACCGAACTGTTGTCTCCTTTTCCGACCCACTTTAGGAAACTGACCCAACAAAATTAAAAAAGTTGAATCGAATCATTTACAAAAGCAAATTAATTTCTTTTTTATTTGCAATCGAAAAACCTATTTGTTGTGACATTGTATTCTCAAAAAACGGTTTATATCTATTGGTATGCTTATGTTTTTTCACTTCTATTAATGTAAATTAGGTATTGGCTAACTCCAAGTTTTAGTAAATAAGATACTTTAATCAATAAAAATTAATTATGTTGAATTGTGGTTTAGTAACGTTCTTATATAGTAGTGGAACATATTATTATTGAATTGCAAATGTATTTACTACATTTGATAGAAGATTTTATATCATACCTGTAATTTTTTTTTTGGGTATAATAAAATATGGTTTAAATTGAAAATGAATCAAATGAAATAAAAATTTTGTAACTTTAAAATATTCCAAAACCGATGTGATAAATGTTGGTCATTGCTCTTGTCATGGACGGTCTTGGACCAAATATAACTTTGATGTGAGAGAGATGAGGCTTGCAAGATGAGTAACTATGAATTATAGGGATGTCTAAGTTGTCTTCAACGTTTGTGCTCCGACACTTTAGTTGAAAAAACACAATAATGGTAGTAAGAGAGTGAAAGTCTATAGAGAGAATACACCTATTTATTTAGGTGGAATGAACACCTATTTATAGTGAGGTCTATTATAGAATATTTAAAATAAGTAAATCTTTTTTAAAAAAATATCAATACTTATCTAATGATAGGGTATTAATTATCACACAATAACTTTCCATTGAAAATTTCTGAAACTTACTATGACCTCTTACTCATCTTGTAATCATTTCAGCATCTATACCTTATCAGCAACCAACGTATTTGCATTGTGAGTGTAAAAATAGTAATAATTTTTTATTTAAATTTTAAAGTAGAGAAGATAAACTTGCTTTTATGAAAATGATATATTAAATATCGAAGAGCTGGTTATAAAAAAAAAAAAAGTGAATAGCAAACTTAAAAAAAAAAATATGCTTTTAGAAGAGATAGAAACAAAGATTACTCTGTAGTTTATAAATTTGCAGTTTATTAGTATATATATATATATTTTTTTTTTCTCTTGCTGTCAGTCAATAATACATACAGTAAAATGGACGGGAGAGACGAATAGTATGAGAGAAAAAAAGTGGTGGGTAAAGAGCGGTTGTGCACAGTCACATGAAATAATTTAATTGGAAAAATATTTATAAAAATAAATATTAAAGATACTATTTTTGCTTTAAGATTATAGATATATATATATATATATATATATATATTTATTCTAATTAAGTTTCAAAGGCATCATATCTTTTATTACTATATAAAGGATACGAAACAGCTATCCAGTCAAATGTCCATAATAAATGTAATTTAAGTGTAATAAATATAATAAATACTTGAGCAACGCTAAAGAAATGATTCACTTTAACTGCATCGTCAGTCAAGCAATGAAAAATATTAACCCTTAAATTGATAGTCTGGAATTTTAACTTTTTGTGTGATGTTAGACTTCTACCTCTGCATATTATCACGTTTGAGCAAAATCAACCATATTATGAAATTAGATTTGGGAAACTCTAGATAACTTTTTTAAGTTTTCATCTTGGCATGCAACATACGTTAAACTTATAAAATATACTTTTATATCTTTTAAAATTTTAATAAATTAGCAACATTAAAAAACTTTTACTTTTTTAATTTAAAAAAATCTATTAACATCAAATTTTATACATATTAAAATATACTTTGATAAGTTTGATGTGTATTTTTATATTTACATCAAAGTTTTAAGGAGTTATTTGTAATAGCTAAGGATTATTTACAATTTTTTCAAAGTTTAAGTATACAAAAGTATACTTTATAAATTGAGAATATATCTATACTAACATCGAAATTTAAAAATTACTTTTGCATTATTTTTTTGAGTCTATTATGTATGGTAATACTTTTTATTATGAAAATGAATAAAACTTTCATAAACTTTCATGGGCTGTATATGATAAAAGGTTTCAAGGTGGGTTAAAAAAGTTATAGGATAGTTTCTTATCATCATTTCTGTAAATCTTTACGTGTAGAGTAATGTACAAGTTAATGCCATTTATCATGCCATGGTTAACTTTCTTATCCACAATTTGAACAAACATACGGAGATCTAGCCAATTCGCATTGCAAAAAGAACATAATTAGATAGAATATTAAAAACAAAAATATTTACTCTAATTTATTTTCTCTTTATGTCTGCCCATGTTGATATAAATTATTTTTGCTCCTATTATGTTGTTTCTTACCGTTTATATCTTATATCATGACGTTGTTTTAACAATAAAAGTCTAAGGAAGCTTCTTTATTCTTTATTTCTTATTTCAAATTTAAATCCTCACCTAAGGATTGACTTATGAATATTATGACTGTCAAGATGGGCGCAAGCCGCAACTACGTAACCAAAGTTTTTGAATTAAATTTCTACGTGGTAAAGTCGTGTTTGCATTGATTTTAAATATCGTGTAACCTAATCCGGTAGTTCCATATCCGCGTTAAGTAGGTGAAAGTTGATAAAAAGCTAGAAGAAAGGATACAATTAAGCAGCACTCAAAGATACATGAATGCATAGCATGGGAAAAAGAAAAAGAAGGTATAAGATGCTATCGCTAACAGCAATGAAATGATGAGGCAGCAAATGGGGACAACCCTTGCGTAAAGGATGAGGGAAAAGCCAGACCACGCCAAACACTAGGTTTTGGTTAAAGGAAATGGAAAAGAAGTCACTGTTCTTTTCTCTCCCTTCTTCAAGATAGTATGATGTTTGGTTGATGGGATCGAATGAATACCATCGACGGCCCTGACATTATTAAGTTGGGGTGCTAAGACCAATGACAACTTGGAGGGCCATGACATTTTTATCTTAAATTGGGGGTTAAGAGTAATGAAAACTTGATTGACTATTTGTGTTAGTAACGTAATCTGGATGATCCTGTCCATATTTTGGATGATTCGAAAAATTTTGCTCCCATAAATTCGAAACATGGATTGCTAAAGTTTGTCTATAAACACTTACTAGTTGTTCACTTTTAAAAACAAGAAGACAATAAAATACAAAAAGAAAACCCATTGTTTGATTTTTGAAGCCCAAAGATCAAATAAAGGTTAGAAGATCAAGAGCTTCTACATTCAAACTGTTTCCGCTTAGAGATTAAGAACTACAAAATTGATGTTTTCAAGTTCCTTCGCTTACTACACAAGTACGTGATTCTATTGACATTGTCAATTCTCCTCTCTAAAATAATTCACTTCTGATGTTATTTGTAGTTCAAATAGTTAACAAAGTGAGTTGAATATTGTAAAAAAAAAAGTGAGACATCGAGTCTTTGATGATTGTCTAATCACTTATACTTAAAAAAAAAAAACTACTTTCCTTCTTTTTTCTTTTTGGTATCATTATTATTATTAAAATAACCTTGTAAAGCTTTTAAAGAATGAAAGCTCATCCCAAAATAATTACAGAATACTTATATTTATATTACATTACTTTTTTATTTTACTTATAATTTCTATTTAAATATTTTATACAATATATTTTTATTGATAACAATGCTCACACAGGTTTTACGTATTAATTTTAATTTTCTTTTAATATTTATAGTTGAATTTCAATTGATATATTTACTCTAATTAAAAACAGTAAAAATTCTTTTTTTTTTCAGTCTATGGTGTCTTAAACATCTATAATCATTTCCTAGAAAAGCGTAAGTCTCCCTATTAGAAAGTGGCATGGATTAATGGGATAAAGATAAATAAAGTACCTATAATTTTAGATTTGAGTAATATTGTAATAAATCACCTAAAATTTGAAACTTTAAACACTAAATTATTAAAAAATAAAACTTTAAATATTAAATTATCTAAATCTAAAATACAAATATTTTCGATACCTTTTTCTCCTACACTTGTTAACAAAAGTTTTGTATGCATATGATGCACTATAATATATTTTTTCTATCAATAATTCTAATATTGTTTATGAAATCTTTTTCGTTGCGTGGTGCTGCATCCATCTCTTATCCCATTGCCTTCCCATTCCCTTCATTTATTTATCTTCTTGTTGGTTGTATATTTCCATCATCTTATTTATTACCTTATCCAGTTTGGGTGTGCAAATCAATATTCTAATAAGATTTTTTCTCCCTAGAACTAGCGATTTGAACGGCTGATAATGCTAAGTCCAAAACAAAGGTCCCATATTCACTACTAAGAGCAAGGGAATTCTTGTACTACATCATATCCATATCTATATATATATATATATATATATGGAAGTGATTTCGCGATCTAATTACTAAATAAACACATTAATAAACATCATTACATAAATATTCGAAAATAATTAAGGGTAAGTAAACAATAAATTAGCATGGTTTTGTTTTACTCGTTTCTTGACGCAAGTATCAAGTGCATCGTCTGATAAGAGACAACAGATAATTCAGCTAATCCCGCAATTAGTGGAAATAGATAATATAACGTGTATATAAATTTTATTGTATGAAAAAGGTCTGTTGATGGTCTCTAAAGATTCTTACTAAGAAATTAAATGAAAAAATTTTACTTTTCCACATTATTTGTTTATTTTTTTAATTCTTATAGTATATAATCAATTGATAAATACGACATGTTTATTTAGAGGTAATGGAAAGGAAATTAGAATAGAAATTTTAATTCTTAAGACTTTTCTACTTCTACTATATTAGGAAAAGATATTACCTAAAAAAGAATATAATTTTTTTATTTATTCTATATAGGGAATAAAAAGTTTAAACAATATAATTATTATACCCTCATTAACACTATAATTAATGACTAAATAGAGACAAACATGTAATTTTATTTGTATTCTCAACTAATATTGTAAATTAATGAAATGAAGTAAACAGTAAAATATGTATTTTGTACAATAAAAAATTATACATAATAAACCTTAGTATAAAAATTTCTAACTTATTTTTAATAATTGTCTTTCTTAAGGTATAATTTTTTTATTTAATATCTATTTTATCCTAGAAAGTAAATGGGCCATTATAATTGCTATACATATCCTTCATTTTTCTTCCTAATAAAGAGAGATCAACCTGTAAGACATCCATTTAGTTTTGTATTAAGTAGGAAAACGAGAATTAAACATATTTGTAGTAATTACATAACAATCTTATTTTTGTTCTCTATTATTTAATTGATACTCTAACGGTTCGTTTAATTAGAGATAATAAAAAGGAAATAGTTCTATTCTCTTTTAATCATTTATTATCTTATTTACTTGAAAAAATAAAATGTTTATAAGTTTTTTTATTTTCTCGTCCTTAGGAATAGATATTATATTTTTTATTCCTTCTATAGAAAGAATAAAAAATTCAAATGTTATAACTATTATAATTTATATCCACTTTAATACTATAATTAATAATTAAATAGAAATAAATTAATAATTTTATTTATATTTTCAATTTAAAACTATCATTAATTAATAAAGTAAAATAAATACTAAAATAAATATTTCTTTTATTAAAAAATTATATGAAGTAAATATTAAAATAAAAAAACTTTTACATATTGGTGATAGTAATTATTTTTAAGGTGTAATTTTTTCTTTCCTCCAATATCATTCATTGCATGAAAGTGAACAACCGTAAAATTTGGAGATCACGTGGGGACAAATGTGGAGAATTTATCAAGACAGGACTAGTTGGCCATAAAAGGCCACATTGCTGCACACAGCACAAGGATTACCATACACGGTACGATGAATCCATCGCACTCCAGACGAGAAGAGCTCAGCTGGCCAACATTGACGGTGGACACGACGCGAATTTAGCACACCACTTCCATGTCTTTGCGCAGCTGGATATTGGAAGACCGAGACCAAGACACAATAGGCTTGGACTTGGAAAAATAAATAAATAAATGAACGAATAGTAAATGGTCCCCTCAGCAGTTACTAAAAAAACTAAATAATGAAATTATTTAAGGATAATATTAAATTTTCTACTCAAATTTTAAGTTTTTTTTTTTAATTTTATAGTGAAATTTGAATTTACTAAATATTACACTTAATTAAATATTTATTTATCAAATTTACTATCTTATTTTGATTTGTAATATTTAATCAATGTGTATTTGCCAAGTCATCTTATAAATATAGTAAATTTTATAAGTAAAATTTCAATTAACCATAACATTTAGCAAATCCAAGCTTTAAGTGTAATAGGTGATAGGTAAAAATTTAATTGTGTATGATATTTTAATTTTAAATTTCAAAATAAAATAGAAAAAAAAAAAAACAGACACATAGACATAAAGTTTAGATACTATTAATACTAATTTTAATATTATCTCATTACTTAACATCATTACTTTTATATAAAATATATAATCAATATTATAAAATATAAAAGTTTCTTTTTAAATTCGTAACAAAGATATGGAGTGGAGGAATTATGGAATATATGAATATTCTATGTTGGAAATTTGACCGTGGATTCGGTCCAAGAGAGCCAACACCTATTCAAACAAAGAAACGAGTAGAGACCCAGAAACTCATACTGACAGCACCAAGAAAAAGAACAGTCAGATTTTTTCCGAAAACCACCAAATTTCAACCCCTTCATTACTAAATATTACTTATTCATACCGTATTTTTAGGCTTACAAGGAAAGAAAAAAATAAAATAAAATAAAGGACTAATTCATAAACGCAAACAGTTTCATTTATTATTTCAGTGCTCTTACCAACAACAACAACCCCACGCCATACCTATCTTCAATACCCCATCTTCCTATCCTCTTTCCTACAATTTTATTTCCAATTCCTCCCCCACCCCCTTTTCTTTCAGGTAAATTCCACTTGTTATCTATTAATTCTGTAATTTTGCATGTTGGGTTTCATCTGAAGAAAAAAAAGTACAAATCAGTTTTTTGCCTTGAATTTAATTATCATAACTCTCATTAGGACAACGTTAATACACGTAGGTACGTAGACATGGCATGCATGGAAGCAAGAAGCGCACTGAAATCAAGCTTTTTGGGTGAAATTAGCTACGTACAGGACCAGACCATGTTTTTGAATTACGATGATGCTTCAAATGAAGGTGGGGTTGGTGGTGGTGAGGATTTTCTTGTGGAAGAGCTTTTGGATTTCTCTAATGGAGAATTTCAAGAAGAAGAAGAAGAAGAGAAAGACTCGACCACGACCACGACTTGTGTTACTTCTCAGGAGTATTGTGTAGATGATGATGATAATTCCAATTATTCAAGCAGTCTTTCTTCTAATTTGGATTCTCACTCCCTTTTGGACAGCCAATTAGCAGTACCGGTAATTTTCTTAAATTTATAAAATTTTGTTTTTATAATAACACAAGTTTTTTTTTTCCATCTTTTCCATGTTTTGCAGGCTCTAATTTATAACAGTTTTTAATTAGAAAAATAATATCTTGAAGAATTTTAAGGAAAACAAATGTTTAATCATTGTATAAATGGGAAAAAAGTGAAACAAAAAACAATTGAACGTGGTAAATTATGGGGGAGTTTTTTTACAAAAATATTTCTAGCTTTTTCATCTTCATCCTTTGTTTAAATTTAAGGGGTGTTTTCTATGAAGATTTCTTTCTTTCTATTGGTTTTTTTTTTTTTTGGTTTTACTTTCATGATAGCTTAATTTACAGTAAAGCTCATTAAGTTCGCCTCTCCTTTAGAGGGTTTTTTGTGGTTTATTGATATAATAAAGAAAATAAATTTTTAAGAAAAAAAATGTACAGAACAGTTATTTTAATTTTTCTTGTAATTTTTATTTTTTTTTACTGTGTTAAAATGAATTATTGAGAAGAATCATGATTTTACAGATGGACCATATTGAAGAACTTGAATGGGTTTCTCTCATGGTAGAGGATACCATGCCTGACTCCCTCTTGTGCCCTGCTTATGTAAAGGGGAAAGCCGAAAATTGTACGAGCCCTAGGCGAATTCCGGGCAAGTCCAGAACCAAGCGGCCCAGAAGCTCCCGGTTTGGGAAGCAACAGCGTCTGATGTCTCCACCCTCCGAGTCATCTTCAACATCCTCATGCTCTTCCGGGCATTCCTCGGTTTCATGCCTCACTGTAACTAATAGCATGGTTCCTAGCATGGTGTGCATGACCAGTCCCCCGAGTGAACCGGAAAAGAAGAAGAAGAAACCGAACCCTACCACCCATGCCAGCGCGTTTCAATTCCAAAGACGGTGTAGCCATTGCGGGGTTCAGAAGACCCCACAATGGAGAACCGGTCCATTGGGTGCCAAAACGCTTTGTAATGCATGTGGGGTTCGGTTTAAGTCCGGTCGGCTATTTCCCGAGTATAGACCGGCTTGTAGCCCAACATTTTCGGTCGAGAGTCATTCTAACAGCCATAGGAAAGTCTTAGAAATGCGCAAGAAGAAAGAATTGGGAGGAATGAAGTCTGACTTGACTCAAGGGGTTCCCATATTTTAAGGATTTAGAGTAGAAAAAGAGAGGAGATCAGAAAACGAGATTTACCAACCAGCCGGTTCAACTGATTTAGAATTAAATTCCAAGGTTATCAATGTAGATTTTTGATAGATGGTGCTGGTTCTAGCTAGGTAGTTGTTTTAGCAGTGTTTTAGTCTTATTTATTAGCAAAGTTAGTATAGATAGGAGTTAGTAGGAGCATTTTTTATGTAGTTTTTACATTGTTGAAGTGTCTTAATGTATATTTAATTTCTCCTAATCAAAATGTCTTACTTTAAACCAGGAGATAAATTATAATAAGGCATCCTAACATTAAGCATTATAATCCTAAATATATCTCTAAAACTTAAACATTAAAATCGTAAATATATCTCTAAAACTATTCGTCTAATAAAATGAATCCCTCAAACTTGGAGCTTAGCATCATATTCCGCTTGAAACATTTCTCAAACAATCCTAGATAATGATAATTTTAAAATTTTAGTGATTATTTTTAACTTATTTATATCTTTTAGATGTTATAGAAAAATAAGAGTATATTTTAAAAGTTTTACAGATTTATTTGCCGTCTGATTAATTATTCTAAATTATTGTTGATAATTTAAATTAAAGTTTGATGTTATCATCTCATAATGTTATTAATAATTTTAAATTAAAGTTTGAAATTTTCAAATGCATGAGGGCGGTCTTTCAAGGAAGTTGAAAATTGAAAAGGCAAGCAAGTGGTGAAAGAGAAATATAAAAATTCTTAATGGAATACGGTGTCCATCATACTCAATTAGAGGGCTTATAGCAAATAATTAATATAACATAAAGGATATGGTGAAAACGTATAGTAGATTGGCCATAGAGACAAATACGTGCGACTTCTTTTTATTTTTTTCTCAACTTTTCTTTTTCTTTTTTCTTTTTTGGATAAAAATAAACTTAAAAACTTGAGAAGAACCTTTTTTTTTTTCTTTTTTTTGGAAAAATCCAAAAATGTTATTCCAACTTTGTTTACTATTCTATTTGACATGCATCTTTTGATTTTTTTTTTATTCTAATCTTCCATATCTTTTCTAATCGAATCTCTTACTTTTTAATTTTTTTACGGAAACATTTTGAAAAAGTCCATCCTCCAAGCTAATTGATAATGTCATCAATTTATCTTTGTTGCCATGAAATGAAAGTATTAATGGACGTGACACACGGATTTTTTATTCGTTATTTTAAAATGATGAATGACTAAAAAGAAAATCATAAATGAGGAATAGCTTAGAATAAAAAGCAATAAAAGGTATAGTATTTGTGTAAAAAAGGTCAAAATGTAAAGGACTTAAGTTGAAAAAGTAACAAAAAAAATGGAGAACCATTTTTATACCTTTCATTTTTTTTTAGTACCAAAGAGAATGAAAAAAAAAAAAAAATCATGAAGTGGAGTAATAAACACAAAAGCTCATACCAAATTTATAAACTTAAACTCTTATATTGTTATAACCTAAAATTAACATGACATAAAAAATAGAAGAATGAAGTTTCAAACTCCTGCATCTTTATTTCATCCTATATTATATAAGTCATGAACTTTTTAGGTTTCAAGTTAGAATCCCATTGCATATATGAAATGAATGTTGATTATTAAGCTTAAACTTTTAACTGGACGATTATAAAACTATTGCTTATATATACTTAAATTGGTATAAAGTAAGGCAATCACCATTTTAATATCATGTCAACAATCCTAAAAATCTTTAATATTATACAGCACTAATTTCAAGTTATTTATTAATGAGAGCTTTTAAGCTTCCCATCCCATCCACTTGTTCCAATGATTTTTAGCATGTAATTTAAATAGATCTTTACGTGCATATTTGTTAGTTAGATTATCATATGAAATGAAGTGAATTTTTGTTCAATTTTAACTTTTTGCATGAGTTTACTAGGAAGTCCAAGTCTATGACAATCCTTCTTAAAAGACCTCCACATTTTTGACAGTTGAGAGAAGGTGTTAATGCAATATACTTGAAACTTTTGCAATAGGAATACTCACAAATTAATATTACGAAATTAAATTATTGATTTATATGAGGTGGAGACAAAAGAACACAAAAACCAAGATAGATTTTTTTGGGGGTATAATTATTACCCGTGAAGCTTATCGCTTCAACAACAAAATTCAAATTTAATGAGGAGGGGAGGGAGGGGAATATGTGGTATGCCGTGGTGGCTTTTGGTGTTTGATGTCATGTGTCCAAATATCTTAAAATTTTGAATTATTAAAAGGGTCCATGGCTGCTGACTCATGCTATGCCCTCTAGACCATAGAAATGAAAAGAGTCAATACCCCACCAATTGGGCAAAACAGCATGAAAAGCCTATAATTTGTCATCATCGCATGAAAATTTGCCCCTAATTTAGTTGAATGACTGGTTTGTGTGTTTGCTCGTTAAAGGAGGTGGTGTTGGCTATTCTCCACTAAATATGGTCATTCTCCACTTGTATATGGAATTTTAAGGATATCACCTATACATATTCCTTCAAACTTTTTTTTTCCTTCCCCCATTTATATAAAAGCATGTACTTTCTCCTTTTCCCTCTCTCTCTCTTATATAACCCATTTTATATTTCAAAACGATACTTTTAACTCATTTTTAGTTTTAATTATTTATTATGTATATGAATAACTAAAATCCTTATCGTAAACCTAAAACTATCATCTCTTTTCATTTGAGAAGACTATTTCAAGATAAGTGTATTCTATAGGACAAAAAAAACAAAAAATTAACTTTTTAAATATAACACATATTATAAACTAAGAAAATAGAATATACATGTTATGCAAGTGAAAAAGACACTAAGTTTTATTTTGTGCTTATATGTTGAGTTTATATGAAATTCTTATTTTAGGCAAAGAAATGATTAAAGAGCTAAATCAAGGCTAATAGGACCTTAGCAGTTTCCTTTTTTTTTTTTTTTTTATGTTTTCTTATTATGTATATTATGGTCCACCCCCCACCACCTAACTCCAACCCCACCCCCACTCTCTCTCTCTTATATAACTCATTTTATATTTCAAAGCGTACATTCAACTCATTTTTAGTTTTAATTACTTATTGTGTACATGGATGACTACAATCCTTATTGTAAACCTAAAACTATCATCCCTTTTCATTTGAGAAGATTGTTTCAAGATAGGTGCTTTCTATAGGACTAAAAAGAACAAAAGGTTAACATTTTTAAGATAACACATATTATAAACTAAGAAAATAGAAAATACATGTTATGGAAGTGAAAAAAGGCACTATAAGTTTTATTTTGTGCTTATATGTTGAATTTATATGAAATTCTATTACATAAGAGTCTTTTAGGCAAAGAAATGACTAAAGAGTTAAATCAAGGTCAATAAGACCTTAGCAATTTCCTTTTTATATATTTTTTTGTTATGTATATTACAATTTGGCTTCTTCTATATCCATACACACATACATACATACACACACACACACACACATACATATAAGATAAGAGTAAGTGAGAAAGTAGAAAAATTTAGCTAATCTTTTAGGATTTTCTACACAAATTCTATGTATCTTTCTTTCTTTTAAGATTTTCTACATAAATTCTATGTATCTTTCTTTTTCTCTTTACTTATAATATTTCCTCAACTATGTTTCTAATTTATAACAAAAAATACTAGATTTTATCCTAATAAATTGGTATTAGAGTGAGGTTGAGAGATCAAGGATTTGAAGAGCTTGTAATCTACACATTGAAGAGATGGCCATTATATTAATATTGGGAAGTTTGATGGTTGCACAAACTTCAAGTTGTGGCAAATGCAAATGTAGAGGTTCTTGATGTAGTTAGGCTTAAGCGATCAAGGATTTGCAGAGCTTGTAATTTATACATTGAAGAGATGGCTACTATATTGATATTAAGAAGTTTGATGATTGCACAAACTTCAAGTTGTGACAAATGTGAATGTAGAGGTTCTTGACGTAGTTAGGCTTGAAAAAGGTTTTGTATCAATAGTTAAAGTCCATGAAGGATGGTGAGTGAGCAAAAAAGGTGTTGATAGTGATCCAACTAATTTTGATAAATAGTGCTTTGCAAAACGTATTGACAAAGAATGGGGTTATGGGATTATAGAAGAAGTTATTAGAACTATATATGACAAAGTCTCTTATGAACTAGCTGGCATGAAAGTAGAAAATTTATTCACCTCAAATTAGTGAAGGGTCATCAATAAGATAATATATTTTTAGATTTTACTTTTTTTATTAATAAGTTAAAGAATAATGACGTTAAAATTGCGATTGAAGATCATTAACATCAAGTGATGATATTGCTATGCTCTTTACCATCTTTGTTTTGTAAGATTCATGGAGACTATGATCTATGGCAAGGATAGCTTGTCAATTAAAGAGGTAACACAAAATCCGTTGACCAATAACCAGTTGGATTATAAGATGAGTCCACGAGTATTGAAGTTGTGAATGGTCTAATTATTAAAGATTGGTGGTCTAGTGGTAGCAATATTTTTAGAGGGAGATATAGAGTCTAACTTAGTTTTTGTTATAATTGCTAACAAAAGGGACATGTGAGTATGGAAAGCCTAAAGAGCCATAACTAGGGCTAAACACGAGATGATGGAG
Source organism: Laguncularia racemosa (assembly GCA_037954665.1). Taxonomy (NCBI): domain Eukaryota; kingdom Viridiplantae; phylum Streptophyta; class Magnoliopsida; order Myrtales; family Combretaceae; genus Laguncularia; species Laguncularia racemosa. The sequence continues at coordinate 3,163,484 of JBBMOL010000074.1, forward strand.
GTAGACTTGTTGTTAATGCAACAATTGTTGAGTTAGAGGATGGTAAGTCATTACCAATGTCTAATAGTCAAAGGAAATCAATGGATTGTATTTTAGACTCTAGGATTGCTTTTGACATGTGTCGCAAGAGAAATTAGTTTCAACCCCATAAGCCAGTGGTCATGTACAAATGAGCAATAGCCAAAAGTTAATGACTATTAGTGTAGGTGGAGTTTCTGTAGAAATGTATAATAGTCGAACGTGTGCAATATTAGATGTGAGATGTGTGCTATAACTATCTTATTTTATCTCTTGGCTTAATATACCATGCTAGCTATTATAGTATAGTAAGATTCGATAACATAGAAATGTCTTATGGACGTTTAATGGTAGCAAAATGAGTTAAGCCTAAAACTTGTGTGATACGAGCAAGGTCCTTATAAAGTAGCGCACAATAAATCCACATCGTATGCTAACTAGAAAGAAATGTCTTTTTATAATTTTTAGGGTTTGTGAATGACAAAAGAAAGATTTTTTATGGGGTTTTTGTTTTATGAGACAAAAAGTAAAGTAAGATATAAACAAATCAATTTGATTGATAAGTCAAAAGACGCTTCAATCAAATTAATTTAAACTAGAGTTTTGTTAGATTTTAATCAATAAGTCAATGGATGCTACAATTAAAATCAAATAAAGAGATGATTAATAGAAAATCGATCTGACACATGGTAAATCTAATAATCAAGAATGATTGTCGCTACAATTTATGGAAATAGATTAATAAGAATAGTTATATTGAGATAAAACCACTCAATATGAAAAAGATGAGCATTGCTCAAAAAACTCAATAATGACAACCATCATATATTCTATGATGATAAAAGAGTTTAAATATTAACAATAAAACCTAATGAAAAAAAGCGTAAATAAGATAAAGTAAACAAAAGTTACACTCAAGAACTCCAACATGTTCACAAGTGTGAACTTGGTTGTAATCCTCATGTTTTCCTTTAAATCATCATCATGGTTGTGAATGTCTTGAAAGTGGCCATGGCCTAGGTACATGGGCATGTATTAAGCCATGAGTCCCCCTATTAGCTCCAAAATGCTTTTTTTTTTTTTTTTCCAATTTCTTAACTCGAATTTGATTCACCTATCTGTCTTGGCAACTAAAGGGTATCTCCTAAAACCCCATATCCCTATCATTCCCTCCCCTTATAGAATATTTAACCCAAATCTAGAAGATGCACTATGCCTGGATTAAATATGAACTTGCAAATTTTAAGAAGAAAACAATGGCAACAACTCATATAAACATTTACCAGCCATTGACCACGAGTGTTCCTTCCATTCACAATGGGATTTATCAATCAAAATCATATAAGCTTGTTTCATGTTGAGCAATAATGAGAATCTTAGTATATTTAGGAAATTTAATATTCTATTTCCTATTCTATTTTATTATCTTTCCTCACTAGATTTAGGTTTAGGAAAGCTATTTTCTATTTTCTTTTTCTTTTTCTTATTTTATTTTGTTTCTTCATTATTTTAGGAAAGTTTAGATTTGATAAGTATGATGCAAATTTGATATCTTGTTATCTTATTCTGTTTCCTTTTTTTATTCTTAGGGTTTTGAATTTATAAATACCCTATGAGCAATATAATAGATAGATTATTAAGATGATTATTGATTATTATTGAACTTTATGAATTGATTGCTCTTTCATATTTTGTTTCACACTTCATGCTACGTTGCTATCACCTACATAAGGAGAAGCATCACAGGTCCTAACAAACCACCTCATGTCGATTTCACAACCTACTTAAATGGCCATTACTAATCGATCAATGAGTTGGGTACTATACACTACATTAAGAATAGGCATCCTACATTTAAACTTAACCCATTCTCTTTATCTAACTTTCTAGCCCGCTATCATGGGCACCACATGTGTGTTTTTTACCATCACACTCTTCTCTACAGTAAGAGTAAGCGTCTTGTGCAATAGGCATAGTAAACAACAATCAACACATAACATATGTAATTTAGGTTGTTCCAATTTAATCTAATATATTTATATGCATATGCATATAAGTAGATGCATAAGTAAATGTTAATAAAAAAGCAAGGAACAACAAGTTGAAGGGTGTTAACACTCACTTAGAATGCATCAAACGAGCCCCTTAGTCTTCTTCTTCTTCTTCTTATTTTTTCCTATTAATAAAATAATGGGACAAAGTAGCATTTGGAGTTGTCGCTAACTTAACTTTTAGGTTTTGACATAACAAAGCTTGCTTTTTGCACTTAGGTGCATAACAAACCATAGGATAACTCATCTCGAAACACATAATTTAATTTAACAGTTTTTTAGAATTTTATACCAAGATAGAGTTTCAATTAATCTAACTCAAGCTTTGGTCATCTAGACTACCTTGAGAGATTCAAATTTGCATAGATTGTTCAGTTTGGTCAACTAAACTTCATATTTGTTCGATGAAACCAAGTTAGAGTAACAAAATTTGGGCCTCGTCTAATTCGGTTGACCAAACTAATTTTGATTGAGTTCTTCTTCTACTTAACACAATTTGAACAATGGAGCGAGATCAATAAATTTTTTTCTTTTCTAGATTTAAACTTAACATATGATTTTAGCTTATGTTAATTCTCATTAACCTTAGTTTTAACCTAAATATTCAATTTAAGCTACCAAGTGAATTAACTCAATCAAGGTTTCATATTATGCTCATGAGAACCCTTCTAAGTTCATGCACTTCATACTAATCTTTTTTAATTACATTTTTTTAACTTAGATGACAATATGGCCATTACTAAACTTAAGTAGATTAACTCTCTTACCACGATTTGTTTGTGGAGTAAAATGGAGTAGAAATATAATTCAATTCATGTGGAATAGAATCAAGAATAAATAATTATTACCTTTTTATTGTAGTTAAAATGATATCGGTAATATATTAGGAATATATCTAAAATTACCAATATAGTCTCGTTGATTTATGGCTTGATTGTTAAATAATGTTTCATTCGTAAAATATAGAAATATGCAAAAATAGAATAGGGAATAACTATTCCTTTGGTTATGAAAAATAATTACAATTCCTGATTTGGTAATAATAGAAATTTTATGAAATGACTATTCAGTTTTATTTGACAATAATAGAACAATCAAATGTAGTAATAAGTAATAGCTCAATAAGAAAGAAATAGTTATTCCATTCACCTCTAATGAAGTTAATCTAACATGTTGTTAATCATTGGTTAATTAACTTGATCCATTTATTTAGGTTAAATAAATGGATTAATTATTTTCCTAAATTCTAACATTAAGCATGATCCTATACTAGATTAATTTTAAGGAGGGTTAAGCATTATTTTTTAATGGAAAAAGAAAGAGAGTGCTTCAAATTGCACAAACCTTCACATGCTTTTTTTTTCAAGATTCTATCTTAGATCATAAAAAAAATTTGATGTTAGGATCTTCATAGTCTGATCGTTGGAACAAATGGAAAAAAAAAAATCATCTTTAGTTCAAGTCAAAGACAAATTCCCAAAAAGAATTCTTGGAAGGAACATTCATATATTTCATTTATGAATTTAATGGATATATTTTGCTTTTATAAAATACTATTTCCTATAAGCACTAATTTCTTAACTAATCCTATTAATTGTAGCTAATCACAACTATTTACCAAAGGTCTAACTAATCTTATTACTAAATTTATAACACCGTAACTAGATTCATAAAATTCCCCAACTAAATCATAATAATTTCTCCTATCTTTGAGACAAACTTTGTCCTCAAGGTTAAGGGAAATCAAGAAAAGAAAAATAAAACAATTTTAAGCAATTCTATCTAATAAATTCAAAAACTCATTAGCCTAGTAAAGTTCATAAAAGTTACCATCTAAAGAGTGAAATCCACGAACAAGGACATCAATGGCAGGTGGAAACTATATCGCACGATCAATGTTTATGTTTTTTATCATAACAATTGTGTTAGATGTCTAGTCATAACTTAAGATTGGTGATTCTTGATGACTTTCTTGAATACAATCTACCATAACGTCAATTTTATATTCTTTTTTCGATATTTGTGGATTTTGCATCCATGTCAGTATTCTCTTAAATGTTTTTCACACCAAGATCATATACAATACCCTTCTTTTACCAGTACCATTTTCCACGTCAATTTCTTGAAGTTCTTTTTCACCTATTGCGTTTATCATGACACTTTCAATAAGTACTTGCATATCAATATCGCAGTTGTCTTGAATCTTGTTTTTGATATTTTCTTGTTCATTACTTTGACCTTCTCCAATAATGGTTGTGGTGTCTTCCCATTTTATATACAAGGACTCCATCATCTGCATATGATTCTTTTGCTCTATTTGCATCTTCTACCCTCGGTTTCTTGAAATCAATTGAGATCTCTTCCTGAATAGAGGAGGACTTATGATGTATGGACAACAGCCTTCGTGTTTTCTTTAATTCAGATGGGGTGAATTGAAAGTGAATATTAATAAGAAAATTTGTCCATGTTGTGAATATCTTATGAGAAAGCATCCACTCATACCATCTTATAGCTTCTCCTTCAAATACAGCATGAGCAAGTGAAATTCGTAGTACGTAGGTGCCCAATGAAACTCCACGAATTGGTACCTTTGAAAATCTACGTATCAAGATAAGCACCATTAAATCTTGGTTATTTTAAATTGTATTTGTCAGACTAGACAGTTAAAGTCAATAATAGTAGTAGATGACAACAATGAATCTTGATAAAACTTGGACATCTTGGCAAATTTCTTACTTCTGCTAGTTGTTATCCTGTGCAAGATTCAATCAAGACTCAATGGAGATTCTTCTTTCTATTCAAAATCTTGAGACAGCAATACCCGAGGAGAAGAAGGTTGGATTCAAAACAATGGGAGCACCATTGTTAAGATTTTCTTAACTTGATTATAGGAACAAATGAAAAAATGAAATTGTTTTGAGTTTGAGTCATAGATAAACTTTTTTGAGGGAAAAAAATTATTGGTTAATACACACCATGTGTTATGGACATGTGATATATAAATATCAATGGGATTCTAACACGCATGATAGTAAGATGAGTAGTTTCCAAAACAACTATTTCATGTATTCATATTGGTATTTATATATTATGTGTGCATAATATGTGACATATATTAAGTAATGAACATTTTTTCTCTTTACAAGAGTATTCCTAGAAGAAACTTCATGTATTTTATTTATGAATTGAATTGATACATTTTGCTTTTACAAAATACCATGTATATTATTTCCTATAATAACTAATTTCTTAATTAATTGTAACTAATTGCAGCTATTTACTTAATGACCTAAGTAATTTTACTAAATTCATAACATCATAATTAATTTCATAACCAAGATAACATTAAATTGTCCAAAATAGAAGTCCTTGTATAGTATATTTAAGATAGAGTTGCATTAAAGTTTCCTTAATGCATTTAGGTATTCAGTTGACCATCTTACCCCTGTTTACTGTTTGAGTATTTACCACTATCTCCTTGGTTTTGGTACAATCTATTGGGTTTTTTTACTTCAATAACCTTTGACAACCTTCTTGAGTTGTAGAGTTTGTCACTAGATTGAAGCTGTTACGAATGTACGAGTCGCAAAGGTCGTTAAGAGTACCATGATGGCTTAGATAATTTTGATAGTTGGACCATTTGGGTTCACAATTGGGCATGTCCCGTACAAGTAACACGATTGCATCAGGGACTAATGAGTTCTTGGATCGACAGATCCGGTACTTAAGAAATCAAATGGATATTTGCTCTTCCGAAGTTTCTATTTCAAGTTTATTCCGACCAACCATATGCATACACTTATTTTGGTAAAATAATTTTTTATAATTATGTATTAGTTTTTTATCCAATAATTGAATGGACTTGGTGGGAACACTTTTAAGACAAAAAGTCCAAGACAGTAAATATTTATTCTAAGAAACCCATAGTCACACATACCATAGACATTTTATATTTCTTTTCACTTTTTGATATTTGTATATAATATAATCTACACAATGTAAAAGAAAAGATACATGTACAGAGAGAACTGCATAAGATGCTTATGCTGTGACATAACCTGTTTGAGAATTTCAGTAATTTGTGTATCCTCGTTGGAGCATTACTCTAGAACTCACACAAGCAACGATTTTAGCTTTCATCAACTTTGGAGAAAGATAGTACTAAAATTTTTTGCATTGTATACGTTACCTTACTTAAAAACCTTTTTGATACGTTTCATTTACCTGTATTGATATGCTCTACTTGCGGACAAGTAAGCAAAAACCATAGCCAATGTGATGAAAAATAGGAGAACGAGAACCTGCAATTTTGCATTATGGTTAGCTTCTTAGTTAATTGCGAAAACAATGTTAGACATAGTAAGCGATGAACTTACCTGAGTAGCATCAAATAGCAGTCCATTCTTTATCACATAGGATTTCCTGGAATAACCATGAAATTTATTATAGACGGGGAAAAAAGTGAATCATGAGGCTAATTTTAGAAGCCTTGACAAACCTTTTGAATATGGCACTGGAATTCTTGCAAATTTTCTGTATGTCTTCAAGTCTGTTTATTGTGCTTGTAGCATCAGGATCATTCTTGTCAACCTAAGATGAAGCAAGTAAAGCAACAGTGAGGTCAAGGGCCAGGTTACTAAAGGTTGTGACTTCATATTCTAAGAGAAGATAAAAGTTGAGCAAGACATAGAATGGGAATCATAATATTATTTCTGCAGTTAGTAGCAAAACTAACTTCCTATGTATGGATGTTTTTGTTGGGACAATGAGTTATTTAGCACAATAACTGCCAAGTTTATAGTGTTATGGCTGATATCACAACCATCTTATCTAAAAGCTCAAACTTTTAGTTCAAATGGTTGTGGTATTAACCATAACATGGTATTAGAGTAGGAGGTCCTAAGTTTGAATATGTACATTGTCAAGTCAACCCCCATTCAATTAAGGGATCCACTTGATGGGTTTTAGTTAAAGTTCTAGCCCACAAGTGAGGTGGCGTGTTTGTAATGAAAATAAACTTCATGCCAAATCTACTAGTTTAAACTTTTATATTAGATGATTGTGTTATATAATAAACATAAAACTCACATCATATCTACAAGTTTAAGTTTTTAAATCAGATGGTTGTGATGTTAACCATAACATATAGAACATGTTTGACAATGATCCTTAGCTTGTGCATTTATGTGTTTGTACAAAAGAGAGAGAGTGAGAGACTAAACTTATGTTTGCATGACAAGCATCTATGTGTATTGATCATGAGAAGCTAGGAAAATCAATCAAAGTTGTGGAGAACACAATCAATATTTAGCTAAACATTGTTGTAGATGAACATAGTAAAATAATACAAGTATATTATTGTGATAAGATAGATTACACAGTGTAGCACAAGGTTTATATACAATATGATGATAAAATACAAAAGACTAAATTAACCTAATGCTATAATGTGTATGGTATAATAGAAGTGTATAGGTATATACGGCAAGATGCCTCTCAATCTTAAGGTGCATAAGTTAGCATAACATTGGAGTAATGGTCAAGAAAGGCAAATATGAGAGGCTTTTAGTGAGAATGTTAGTCCGCCGATACCATGTACAAATGTGATGAGCAAGAATCTATCCATTAGAAACCATCTCTCGAATAAAGTGATAATCGATATCAACATGTTTAGTGTGATTATGATGAATTGGATTTTTGACAGGTAAACTACACCAAGGTTGTCATAGCATAAAATGATAGGAAGTTCAATAGGAACTCTAAGTTCTCGAGCAAGGTAGTAAATCCAAGTAAACTTGACAACTACTAATCAAGGGCACGATATTTAGCCTTAGTAGAGCTTCAAGAGAGAGTGGGCTACTTCTTGGAGCACTAAGAGAAGAGATTGCAACCAAGATAAATAGCATAGCTTGTTATGGATCAATGGGTGTCAAGATAGCTTGCCTAATTAAAATAAACAAAAGTAGCCAATGAGGGTATAAGAGGTGCAAACAATGGGAAGATCCAAAATCGGTGTGCCATATAAATAGTGAAGCACACGTTGTGTAGCCAGCATGTGAATAGTGGTGGGATTGTACATATATTGACTCAATTGATTCACTAAAAAGTTGATGTTTGGGTAAGTAATTGTGTAGTATTGTAGTGCACCAACAATCTCATAGTAAGTAGTGAGGTTGGTAAGGAAAGAGAGCTAGTAGCACTCAAGTGACTCCTAGGTAAGAGGAGAGTTTTGATAGGTGTAGAGAGATGCATGTTGTGTTGTTTGAGAAGGTCTTGGACAAATTGGGATTCAACATAAGTGAATGCCCTATAGAAGGCATGAGATGCAAACTCCAAAAGACAAGTGTAGGGGACCAAGATCTTTTGTTGCAAAGCGACAAGAGAGAGTTGAGATGTATTTATTAAGAAGAGAGGTGCTATTGCCAATAAAGATGATATTGTCTACATAGAGAAGGACAAACGTATGTGAACCATTAATAAGAATGAGCATGGAGGTGTTAGCTTTACCTTAGTGGAACCCTAAATGGAGAAGAAAATTATTGAAACAATGGAACTAAACATGAGGTGCCTGCTTCAAGCCATAGAGAGACTTGTTCAATTGACACACATAGTAGGGATATCAGGGATGGACAAAGCCAGAGGGCTATTTCATGAAGATTGTCTTTATGAGTTAGCCATGTAGAAAGACATTTTTGACATCTAGTTAGTAAATGTCCCATCTAGAAGACACAACATGAGAAGGGATGAAGAAATGGTGGTGGGATTAATGATAGGGCTAAACGTTTTGGTTTAGCCGATACCCTCTTGCTATGTAAATCCTTAAGGGACAAGGCAACTATTTGTGATGCTTAACTTACCCATTAGCATTGTATTTCAAGCAAAACTTCCAAGTGCCACCAATAATGTTTTGGTTTAGTGGGGGAGGAACGAAGGTCCTAGTTTTATTTTTGAGGAGAGAGTTGAACTCTTCCTTTATGTTGCTACCCAGGTAGGGTCTTTAAAGGCTATGGTGTAGTGATAAGGCTTAGAATGAGATGATTGGGCATGGGGATTAAGGATAGTGTGAGGTTTGGTAATATCAAACTTAAAGCGAGTGAGCTTATGGTATGTAGGGAGGAAGGAGGAAGGAGGAGTGGTGGAGGTTTCAATGGTAATGGAGGAGGCTAGGTGGGATAGGGCTTGGGAAGAGGTGAAGGTCGAGGCAGTTGTGTTAGATGAAGATGGGGTATTGAAGTGTCATAAGGTTAGAGGTTTGGAATGATGGTAGACATAGATGACTAGTAGGCGAGAAGTAGTTAAGGTTGGAGAGGAATGGGTAGTGGGGTTTATCTTTAGAGTGGGAGCGGCTAAGTAGGAGGTATCCAAGGGGTTAAAGGAGGTAGCTAGAGGAGTTAGTGCAGCAGGAGGAAGACTTGAGGGGAGAGGAGGAGTGGAGATATGTAAAGTAAAAGTGAGTGTAAGTGATGGGGTGAGTGGCTCATTGTAGGGAGTGGTATAGGAGACAAGCATGGGGTAAGCAAAGTCATACTCATAGAAGATAACATGGTGACTAATGTAGACCCTAATGAATGTGGGGTCCAAGCAACAATAGCCTTTGTGATTGGATGAGTAGCTAAGGAAGATATAAGGGATGAAGTGAGGAGAGGGTTTGTTAAAGGCCTGATGGATAGGTTAGGAAAATAAAGGCACCTAAATGTACGAAAGAATCGGTAGTTTAGTGACATGTGTAAGAGAGCTGAAGACGTATGCCATGTTAATGTAGGAAAGTGGTTAGAGTTTGATTAATATACTTACCAATACCATCGCAATGAAAATTTTTTATATGATTAAAAAAGGGATTTTCTGCTTGAGATTTGAGGTGCATAAAATGAGATAAAACTTCATTTTTATTATTCATTGAGAAAATCCAGAGTATCCAGTATAATCATCCACAAAGATAACATAGTAGTGATATCTTAAATTTAATCTAGTTGGTAATTACTATACATTAAAATGAATTAGATCTAAAAGCTTCTAAGCTCTATGAGATGAGTGCTAAAATGGGAGAGTGTAGACTTTCCAATGCAGCAAGACTAATAGAGGACAATAACTTGGAAGACTTGATTGGAAGGAGATGGTACTTGACCAATTTATTAGGGACTTTAGTATGAGGGTGATAGAGACGAGACTGTTAGACCTCTTCAGAGGATTGTTGACATGACAAGAGACTTTGGGAACCTAGTAAGGTGTAGTGTAATAGGATAGAGAGGACTCTTAGCTGGCTGTTGGAGGAGGATTTTACATGTCTTGGAATAAGTAACATAAAAGAGAGTCAATGAAATCGATAGTGTAAGTATTATCTTGATATAGTTTGATAATAGACGATAAATTATGTGTGAAGGAGGGGACATATAAGACATTCTTAAGATGGAGGGGATGACTGTAAGCAATAACTATAAGATTGCCTATGTGAGATATGGGAAGGGAGGCACCATTAACTACAATCATCTTGTCAAAACCAACATAAGGAGTGGGATTAATGAGTATATCTACATCCGAAGTCATGTGGTGAGTGGCGCCCAAGTCGGGATACCACATAGCATCATGTGATTTGCTAATTGATGAAGCTATAAAGGATTAGGGCACATTGTTGTATGAATCATTAAACCTGTGATAGCATTGAAGGGTAGAGTGTCTTAACCTATCACATATTTGGCAAGTTATCCGAGAGGAACTATGGGAGTGAGACATTGCAGCTAACATAAGGGGATGGCTCTTACTAGATTGACCACGACTAGAGGAGTTGTTGCGTTAGTTTGAACTAAGAGATAAATTGTAACCTACTCTAGATGAAGGAGTTCACCCCTTAAATTTAAGGGGGCTATGGCCTTAACCCTACCCTTGGATGTGTGAGAGGAGGCCTGAGTGTAAAGAGCTACTAGTGTAGAAATATGAGCGTTGGCAGTATCATGGCATTTAAGCTATTGCTCCTAATTGAGCAGCTTAATGCAAACCTATTCAAATGTGAGAGGGATCATAGATTAGGTAAGGGTAGTAACAAGAGCATCATAGTCATAGGGAATAATGTGAAATGCATGAGTTATGAGGTCTATTGAGTCGAGGGGTTTGTTAATAGAGGCAAGTTGATCGGCTATATTTTGAGCTCACATAGATCATTCGAAATAGAGTTATTGTTTAATTGGAGAGTGAGGAATCGTTGTTTTAGTTCCATTTCTTTGCCCATGAAGGTATCAAGGAGCCATTGTCAGAAGGAGGTCTAAATCTCATAGATAGTAAAGATGTCACGTATTTCGAGAAGAATATCAGTTGAGATTATGGCAAGGAGAGAGGTGCACCATGTGATTTGTGTGAAGCCATTGAGTGTAACTGGGATTTGGCATAGGAAGAGCACTGGTAGAGGATACATTTTCTCAAGGGGGTGTAGTAATGATACCATTAACATATTTGTAGAAATCCAAAGAAATTAGGAACAAGGTCATGAGAGAGATGACCATAATTGATAATTGTCTGCATCTAGTTTGATAAGAATGACAACAGATACCCTTGTAGGATTAAAAACATTTGAAGGAGGGGACATAGTAATACTAGTGTATTGGGTACGGTTAGAAACCGGGGTTATGATATGGAAGAAGTTGGAAGAATGTGATGGAGAAAGGGAAGACCATGTTGGTAATGTGTCAATACCGGGGAACGAGTGTGAGATACCAGATTGGGTGAGCATCGAGTGAAGGGTAGATAGGATGGTGGATAGAGAATGTAACGGGTTAGAATTTGCATGGTGAGATCGGATTTGAGGTTGGACGGTCAAGGCAAGGGGGTGTGGTGATGAGAGAGAAGGGGTTTAGGAGATCAATTGGGTGGTGTAGCTAAGAGAAGCGGCTAGGTGGGTGAGAGTTGAGGATAGGACATCGAGTTAGGGGGAGGTGAGAGTAGTTAGGTTGATGACAATAAGGTTAGAGAGCGAAGGGTGAATGGTGGCGGCTAAGGTGTTAGTGTTGATGAAGGTTAAAGTGGTGGTGGGGTTTGCAAGGGCTAAGGTTTTGATGGGGTTGAGGGTAGAAGTGGTGGTGACATTAGCTAAGGATTTTGCCTCCATTGTTGGTTGTTGAAGTCGTCACTGATGAGATAAGGTCTTCTTCTCCAACAATGTAAGGTAAGGACTTCTTTTTCAGCGAGTTCTATTCTGTTCTTCTAACTTCTTTTTTTTTTTTAAGATACTTCTTGGTGTCTTGATACTATGAACATGGTAAATTAATACAGGTATATTATTGTGATAAGATAGATTGCATGAGGTTTATATATAGTATAATGATATAATAGAAAAGATTAAATTAATCATGTGCAATAATATGTATAGTATAATACAAGTGTATAGTGGACAGAGTTAAATTATTTGAAATTACCTTAAAACCCACTTGCAAACATTTTAGAATGACCTATGCAAGATCATAGGATTATTGAAACAAGAGTGAGAAACAAATACATGTTTTTGGGTAGAAATCATTCAGCATCTTCAAGTGTATTGCCGTGAGTAGAGATTTCAAAAAAGGTTAAGCTACTTTAAGTGAAATGACCTGATACCTTCGATTTCAACAAACAGTAGAAGTCAAAGAAAGCAACATAAACATCATCCATAGTTCTTGTCTGATAAAAAACTTTTGCTATAAGGCCTAATTACAAAAGCAAAACACGCTTTTATGTCATAAACACAGCTAGTTATTGAAGGGACAACAAGTTATCCATCTTTCAATTAAGCATTCACGTATAGGATGAGTTTCTTAGTACATTCAACAATCATGCAGTCAGAAGTTACGCAATAGCAAAGTGCGCGAGTTGGGTAGTTTATCCTCGATAGGGAAATTTTATATACAAGCATGCATGAGGGAGATGTCATGAGAGCATTGAAAATCTAGCTTGCATCTTCAGAATCTGATCCCTCTAGGCTTCATCTAGTCATATACATTATATTATTATTTCAATAAGGAATATACTTCTAGAGAAAAAATTAAGCTTCCAGTCCTCCATGCCTGATCAGTTTAAATTAGGGGAATTACCAAAGCTTTAATGAATATTTCCAAGCATACTCAGTTTATTCTATGTCTAGCATCCAATAGATTTAGAATATTAAAAAAAAAATTCATATATTATTCTCTTACCTCGTCTCATTTTAACTACATGTTTGAAAACTTCAATTTTGTTGTAGCATAAAGTTAAGAGTTGCAATTGCCACGATCTACAAAAGTAAGCATTCATCAGCGGCAGTTTATCCCATTATAGCTCTAATTGTTCTGCACATACATATGAAACATACATTACTGCACTTCTTGGAATATATGAGGTTTATTAACTTATGATATATGTGCTCAAGATTAGTCCATGAACCTAGAATGAAATAATCAACAGAATTAATGAAATTCCAGCATATTCATGAGCTGAACCTGAAACGTCAGAATGTTGCGTTGGATCTTGTGATACTGGTAGTATTGATCATCAAGAGTAATGAACATTCGATTAGGGTTCTAACAATCATACTTGCTGCTCTAGGACAGCCTTGAACATTATTACTAACTATTGGACATGGCATTATTATTCTAAATATTAATATGACAAGGGTTTGTTTAATATATACTGGATGATTTGGCACCTTATAATAGTTGGGAAGATAAATACCTGAGGAATAGCACAAAATCGCAATATAGACAGGTCTCTAACAGCAGATAAGTACTTCAAGCAGTCCTCCGTCTGAACTAGCGCATCGGTGACCATGTCATTCAAGCATTGAATTGTCTTCACCGAGTTGTCCTTATACTTGAAGTCCTGATGGCACATTATTCACTGGAAAGGCCGGTTAGTTGATGCATGCTTCAGATAACAACGGCTTTGAGGGCAAGATATAGAGATCTAAGTAATGACCACAATATGACATGGGCTAAAATTATGAAGAAATATGTTGAAAAGACATACCTCGAGCTTGTTGGCATATTTCCTCCAAATTTGACGAGGCGAAAAGTACCTTGATTCATTAACATCCTCGAGATAATCTCGGATGATGGTTATTTTCTAGGATAGGAAAATTTCGAAACATAATTGCAGTCAAACTAGTTATTTTCCAAATCAAACATAGCAGCTAGTTCAATGTGAGACATCACATACTTGTAGAAACAATTCCATTGAATTGGAAAGGAACTCTGGAGCCAGATTTTCCAATCCGCTGATATAGAATAGCTTGGATAGACCCAAACCAACAAGTCCTGATACACGGTGGCAATATTCATTGTAGTCATCAATAGTTTCCACCTGAAATAGGTGAAGATTTAGTTGAAATAAGAAAACCCAAACTAACAGGTAGTCATGTCTTATGTCACTGATTTTTCTCTTGAAGCTTTCATGTGGATAAAAAGACAAACCAAACTACTAGGCTTGGGGACCAAACAATTGGTTTGCTGCTATTAAATCCTTGAAGACATAATTTACATAACCTTGGTTGCTAGGATATGTGGAAATCAGGATTGCCAACATCTTCTATCCATAAGCTTTCAAGTTTCAGCAAATGGCCCATAAAAAGGTAGAGAATTCATCTTTGGTTTATAGGAAAGCTCTTAGAAAAATTCAATTCACATCAATTACTAGCTTCACGGAAACAAAGCTACAAAATGAGGAAATGAATATCGAATGGAGACTACAGCTTCTGCAATTTGCCATGATGACAAACCTCCTTGTGAAGATATTTAACCAACCCTGAAGCCATTCTTTCTGTTCTGTTCACAATAACTTCTTGGTAACTGCATATAGTATACAAAATAAGAATGAATGGGGACAATTTTTAGCATAGCCACACATTAGGCATGCATTGAACAATTGTGATATCTAAAGAACCAGCTTAAAACACCATGGCAATCCTCTTTCCACTAACTACAATGAGGAAGCTAAATCGACAAAGCAATAGTGAATCTAGAGGCAGGATTGCGGAAAAGGAAGCACATTGAAGGCATAAAATTATGATTGTAGGGTACAAGTGGAATTATGATATTTTCATCGTTCAGAAATTCCTATTATTTATATGAGCATTGCCTTGTCAAAAATTTTTTTTACAGCCCATAATGTACAGTGCGCTAGTAATTTGGTTTCAAGCACAGAAATGATTAATGATTATTTAGAAATTTCTTGTCTATTGAAATCTGATCTCAGATAAATATATTGGCAATTGTATCGCGTAAAAGTGAGAACTTGGAAAGATTGAAGGTATAACCCCGTGGCTGTAGAAATTTCTTATAGAAATTGCATGTTGAATGCAGCTATTGTTTACTAATTGTTTGATTGCTCTTGTTGCCTAAATGTGATCTTAGGCCAAATCACAATTGTGGGTTTGGTGGAATTCAACCTACCAGGTAAACAAACGTGAATTATTGGATACACTAGAGGTGCCTCTGGCACTTGGACTCTGGCACTTAAGCTAGAGAAACAACGCAAGGGTAAGATAATCAAAGTGTATAGGAAGTATTAGATGATCTTATCAAAATGGAGGGATCTTCTTTTATAGTATTACGGAAATTCTATTTTAAGTAAGTTTTCCCTAAAATGTCATAATTATAATAGGAAATACTTACTTAAGGCTTATTCTTCAAAAGATTTAGATTATTTTCCTATTTTATCCCGACTAGTTTTAGGCACATTCTTATTCTGTGGTTGGTTTAGAGTAAAATGGGCCTTAAGGACTTGAGCCAAAATAGGCCCGCCCACCCCCCCAACTGTCATTAATGCCATTGAACTAATGAGCGTAGAGTTTGGGTTGCATTTATTTATCAAAGTAAAGGCCTAGATATGATAACCGAGCCTATAATGGATCGAAGAGGACCTATTTGACTTAGGCAAGGGATTGGTTAATTTCTACACTCGGAGGCTTAAAGCCACAACGGCCACCAAACTGCAAGATGCCTTATACAAGCCACTAGAGATGAGAAGTAGGGTATCCGAGCTACAACATTAGCTTAAAGCTGGGTATTATCAGCTGAGCTACAGTAGATAGCCTCTTTGCTTCAAGGATCAAACCTGAGCTCCAAGGAAGGTGGAAAGGTTTGTTGAGAACTCCTCCGTCTTTTCATCTTTCGTTTTCAAATTATGTCTGCGTGTGCAAACCTATGCATTTAATGCAATAGGCCACATGTCACGATGGGGTTTGAGGTATTCATAAAGGTGAAATAATCTCAGCCTTTTGTTTTATCAGGTGATAGGTGGTGCGATCTCAAACTGTATTGGAAAATGTAAATTCCATTTGCAACTACCTACATAAGGCATAAAATCATCCATTTTCACACTTTTCGTAATCCTTACTCAATGTCATATTGCAACCTTAGGCATGCCTATGTTCATTTGATCTTTATCTAGCACCCCTTCAATTTCTCCACACATTGACACATTACATATGTCAAGTTCATCTTCCTACACTTTTTTTGGCATCTTAAAGAGGATCATCTCTAATGAAGTAAGCCATGAGGCAGGGCCCTCAAGTTGACCTCACGCAACATCAATGATGGAGGAAGAAGTTGACAGCAAAATCCTCAAGTTATTTGAGGATGAATGCAGCGAAGAAGTTTAAGAAGAGTTAGCCCTCAACATTTATCTTGATGATGGGGAGGACCATAGGCAAATTTACCCGAGCTACAATCTGCCATCATTGTCAGGAGTGGGACCAATAAGCGTAAAGAGTTTTACTAGTGAGACCGACACGGATGCGGTTGCTATATATTGCACACTACTTCCAGAAAGTTAGGTTATTCGGGCTGCACATGAGGATGAGCGTGTCTCTTTGATGTCAGGCAATTGTTTCTACATCAATTAGAGGTTTCTTGAGTTTAGGTTGCGACAACCCTTCGGTGAATTTCAAAAAGAGTTCTTCAACTACCGCTGCGTCAACCCATGCCAACTTATGTTAAATGACTATATGGTGCTAGTAGAATTCAAGAGCCTCTGTAAATTATATGGTGTTCGACTTACTCCCCAAATGTTTCGATTTTTCTATGGAGTGAAGAAATCCAGGCTGTCCTAAGAGTGATTTTACCTATTCAGTCGACCTAAGGTAAAACTAATGGACAAGCTAGTGTCTTCAATGCATGATTAGAAGGAGGAGTTTATGGTCGTCAAGAAGCCTGAGGCACTAGATTGTTTCGTTTACTGGGTGAATTCGATACATACAAAGCTAATCAAGTTGATGACACTTGATAAGCATCGGTCCGAGGTCTATTTATGGGCACTAGAGGATAATGGGAAGCCATTTGATGCTCCTGAGTTTATGCGGGTATTTTGGGGCATTGGTATAGAAATGCTTGAAGGTTCAGATGTTGAAGTATATATCAATGGGGACGTCGAGGAAAATCAAGATGAAGGTAAAGGTTAGCATTTAGGATGGGGTTGTCTTGAGGGCAAACTCATGGACTATAACTTGGAGGCTCATCCATCATAAAATTTTGGTAGTAAGCTTTGTTTTTTTTTTTTTTTTTTTTTTTTTTGCTAACCATGTGCTTTTCCTTGTAAAGATGGCATCCTTCAAGAGAGTTCTCTTGTTTGATCTTGCAACCCATTAGGTAAGGCACATCAAACTCGAGCCTCAAGGAGAGAGGAGAGTTAAAACAGTGACTCCTCTCACTAGGAGAACCTTTGGAGTTGGGATCATTATCAAAGGCGTCGAGCTTACCCACCAAGCTGGTCCCACCCTTGCCACAATTAAGGGAGGAATAAGGTCTCCAGCTAGTGACTTAGGGAGATTACAGCGTACCCCGAAACAGAGTGAGGCGGTAGCTTCAAAATGTAATTGTTTTAAGAAGGTGATCTCTATCCTGGATGATGCAGAAACTTGGTCCATCGTCTCTAAAGGGAGCATGGATGTAGCCGCCGAACGCCAACAAAAACATTACCATGTCGTACAACCGTTGCAGGAGGAACGTTAAGGGAGCAGTGATCTTTTGAGGTCCTTCATCACCTCCAACTTCAGTATCCCACTACCTATTGTGGTGTAAGCTCCGAAGGGAAGAATGAGTTGGCGAGACTTGTTCAAGGGGTTCCTAAGCCCTTAGGAGAGTGGTGAAGCGAAAGTCTTTTCAATGGGGATGTTTGCAACGGACCTCTATTCCTTCTTTTTCATGCGCCTTATTAAGGTAAAAAATGGTGACTTTTCTTCCTTTAAGCTTCATGACCTCTTCCTTATCCCCGAATTCTTGTCCTTACTACTAATTTCTTCGTGTAAACCGTAAAGACTGCATACAAGGTTCTCTTTACTTACGTGATGGGAATTTTTCCAGCGACCTAGATGGCTACAAAACTTATTTGGATGATGATCCAAATCACTCATGTCGAGTCTAATTTTTTATTTCCATTCCTAATCCGATCTATACTAGATCCTATGCTCATCTAATGTAGATCCTTGACTTGAGTTAGGAATTTCGTTTTATTTTGGAGTCGCCACCCAACTGTGGTTGGAAAAAATTGAATTAGGACTAATTGAGCAGATTAGTCCTAATTTAGACCATTAGTCAGCGTGATTTCCTCCTCTCGTTTTTTTGTGAAAAGAGGAAAGGGAAAAACCAGAGTTTCTAAGTTCGGAGGCTAACCTATTAAAACCATAAGGTTACCACCCTAATCTCCTAAAATCTATTCTATCCAGAAATGTCTTTTATCTTATTTTTGTTGCCTTTTATTGTGTTTCTGAGTGACCTATTCTAAAAAAAATGATTTTTTTGTTATTTTTAGAGTTGCCCCAAATGGGTGCCTGCGTACCTGCTATTCAGGATCAAATATGCCGTAATTCGCTTTTCTTGAAAAATTTTAGTGTGTTTGTGAATTTTAATTATGAAATTTATTTTGATTTATGTTTTTACCATTTTAGGATTTTTGTTAAAAAATCTAAGCCTAAGCTTTGATTTTTGAAAATGGTATTTTAAGGAAAAACCAATTTTGGATTTATTTAAGAAAATGATTTTTCTAAGTGATAAAAAATTATTTTTCTATTTTTCAACTCATTTCTACTTTTATAAATTTTTATTGATTTTTTATAATTTTTTATTATTTTTTATAGTTTTCATTAATTTTTATTAATTTTTATTGAAGAATTTTCTCCTACATTATTTATCTATCCTATTCTAAAATCTAAATTTTTATTATTATTCTTTTCTAATATTTTTATTATTTTCTTTATAAATTTTTACATTTTTATTATTTATTATTATAATTCATATTCATATTTTTATTTTTATCATTCATCTTAAATTGAATCCTAAAAAAAAATCTAATTTCTAACATTTTTTCTATTTTTTGAATTATAAATAACAAATAAGTAAATAAATAAATTCGAAATAAAATAAATACAAAAAATCGAAAAATCTGACTTACCTAGATTCGGGTCGGTGCGCGGGTCGGGTCGGGTCGGGTCGATCAGACGCAGCGGTTGGGGATGCTCGTTGACGGCGTTCTAGTGGCCTTCCAAAGTGGTTAAGGTGTCGATTCCTAGGTTTTCGGGGGTAAGAAACTCAACTGTGGCGGTGGTTTGCTTCAGAAACGCCTCCTGGTGGCTGCTCAACGCTTGATTGGTGGTTACGAGTTGAAGAACTCCGGCGAGGCTTCGATTCTCTCTCTTTTCTCTCTTTTTCTCACTTTCGATCCATGCTTTTACCTCTCCACTTCATCCTCTATTTATAGGCGTAAGAAATCAAGCTAGATAAGCTCGGATTTCCACTGATTGAAGCAAATCGGATTTGCGGTTAAAAACCCATCTCCAATTTATGCAAATGCAATCGATTTGTTGCGATTTGATTCATATTGGATTATGTTTATCTTATTTCTGTTGAAGATCTGTTGGATTTGTGCAAAAAATCAAATCAAAACGGCCGAAATTCGGATTTTTCTCCTTGCTGGCGATCTCGGACAGAGGTTGAAGACAATCACACGCCCGGTGCGTGCGTTCACCCTAGCCAATCGGATGCTGACACGTGTCCCAGGCAGAGAAAAATTTTGCAAAACGCGGATTCTGCTTCCCCCACGTTTCGAACCCCTGACCAAGCCCACTCCCGCGCGCATCTGACCCTGATCCGGATCAGCTGGACTAGCCCACTTTCACGATTTTATTATTTTCACAATTTGCATA
Source organism: Laguncularia racemosa (assembly GCA_037954665.1). Classification (NCBI taxonomy): domain Eukaryota; kingdom Viridiplantae; phylum Streptophyta; class Magnoliopsida; order Myrtales; family Combretaceae; genus Laguncularia; species Laguncularia racemosa. Next base: position 3,183,686 of record JBBMOL010000074.1, read on the forward strand.
TATGCAATGCGATTTTTTTATTTTTTTGTATTTTTTTGAAATTTCAAAAAAATGTAAAAATTATTTAACCCTTTTTATTGCCATTTCTGCAATTATTTTCCAAAATTGATGTATTTTTCCTATTTATTTTATTTTTTGAATATTTTTCCTATTTTTTCTAAATTAGAGAAAAAAATGAAAAAAATTGGAAATTAATTATTATTGATCATTAAGGCAAAAATGGGGTGTTTACAACTCATATTTACTCTTGTTTCTTTTTTATCTAATAAATATTTGAGTGATAATCTTACAAGTACAATGATATTTCTCCACGGGATGCTAAATGACTCTCATTGTTGATCACTTAGGGACATCATCGGATTCTCATACAATGACCCATTGTGATCAACATCGCCTCAATGCATTGGCTCTTTGAGGATTCTTATTATTTTCTATTTGTAATTATTTCTTTAGATTATTTATTTGTAAGCTTTTGGGACACTTTCATTTGCTTGTAATTTTGTTTTTAGGACCGGCTACTCTAAAGTGGCATAGTTGTAATTTTGAGGACTTTTTAACCCTAAAGGGAGCAAGTATAAATACTTGCTTAAGTAGGGTTTTGAGGGACTTTTAATAATTTTGAGAAAAAAACAAACACTTCACATGTTGAAGGTTAGGGTTTCCTAATTCCAATTTGCTCTTATCAATTTCAATCCCAAAATTGAGATTGTGGCGAGTGGCTTCAAAGTGAATTGTGAGTAATATCAATTCTCTGTGTTGTAATTTTCCTTTTCATCACTAGTGAGTTATACCTAGGGTTGAATTGGAGTGTTCTTGGTCAGATTTTGATTGCATTTGTAATCATCTATTATGTTATAAGATTGATTGGTTTTAGCACTTGTTATTACCATCAATTTTTGCTTCATTTTGTGACGTGAGTTGGTCATTATTGGGAAGGAGGATCATGGTTTGATCTTGTTGTTTTTGTGTAGTAATATCGTGGTAATTTTAGTATATTTAGTGATTTCAATTGAGGAATTCATCATTTGTGAATTTTATTATCTTGGAATATAGCATTTGGATCATATTTGTGATTTAGGGTTCATGTAACTTTAGGACCTTGGAACTGAATTGATCTTGTCTTCTTAGGAATTGTAATTCGGTTTGATTGCATGTGCTTAAACTCCCTTTTAGGCACATCATCTTTTGGTATCAAAGCAAGATATTCCAAGCAAAATTAGGATCACTTGTCAATTTGAAGTTCATGCTACTTTGAGATTTGAGGGCTAGTTTGAATGACATTGTGTGATTTGTTTTTCAAATTGGTTTTGTGTGCTTATACTTGGTTATAAGCACATCCTCTTTTGGTATCAAAGCCTGAGGTTGTGAGAAGGGATTGGTTGCAAATTGAATTTGGAAGTTAGGGGTTTGTTGTGTAGCACCTTGATCCGAAAATTGTTGGCGTGAACTTGTACTTTTGTTGTTGTGTTGTTAAATTGTTGTCTTGTTGATTAGTGGTTGATCACTTGGAGATTTGGACACTCTTGGATTCCTTGATTGTGGTTGTGAACTTGTAGTGCATAGGAAGTAAACCATGAAGGGGTAAGAGTAGTGTTCAATTGTTGAAGTGGATTTGTGTTATGTGCATTTTCGAAAAACAAAATTGGAGGAGTAACACTTGTGTTTTCATATTTGAATTCAGAATTGAAGTGTGAATTTAGAAGCCAATTTGAAATTTCAAAACACATATTAAGTCATTGTTTAATTGTGTGTCATTTGAATTTGAAATAACTTCTTACCATTTGTGGAATTTTGCACTTATTGAACTCCTTTTTGAATTTGAAAGTGAGCTGCCTTATTTTGTATTGAAGTTGCGGTTTTTGTTGTAGTTTGTTGAAGTGGGAAGTGTACCGTGGCTTGAGGATTGTATGTAGTGTTGTATCTTGGTAAATTTAGTAAAGGGTATGTACATTTGGTGTTAGTTATTATATATGTCGTCAAGATCACTGATGCAAGTGGCGTGAAACATTGTGAGCCATGAGCATAAGGGGAATTTATGTGGCGGTGAATGGTGTGTTGTGTATGTGTTTTCCTTGCTGCCAACTGTATATTTAAGTGGTGAGAAGCCAAGGCAAGAAAAAGGAAAGTGAGTAGTAGAATTTGAAATTCAAATAAGTCATTAAAGTGTGAAAGTAATTGAACTAATTACTTAAACACTTATAGTTGAATTTAATTCTATCTACTAGAAAGTAGTTGTGTACTTTATTTATTGAACTTTACTTGGAATACTAAATTATTTCCTTGTGCCTTAAAGCTTTTGTAATGTGGGTTATTGTATTATTGTGGTTGTTAAACGTGTGGGTTGGTGTTGTTGAAGGAGTGTGCTGTAATTTGTGGGATTTCTTCATCAAATCACAAACATGTCCAACGAAAGTGTGAATGGGGGAATTGGCAAGGTCATAACATTGCAAGTAGGAGGACGTTGGAATAACAGCTCCAGGATCTTACTACCATTGTTGCTACTTTGGCGACCAAGATTGACAGGATGACATTACCACAACCACCAGTGGTGAACCCTCAGGCACCACCTCAGGTATCTCCACAGAACTTCCAGAGAGAAGGAGTAGTGGGAAGAGGAAATTTGGGTAGAATGATAGAGGGAGATCATCACCCCTACAAGGAAGAGAGGGACGACAACTTTGGGGCTAATCCTTATCCAAATAGGGATTTCAAGCCACCCCGAGGATTAGAATATGTGAAGTTGCAAATGCCTTCTTTTGATGGCAGGGGTTTAGCTGATGATTATCTAGATTGGGAGGATAAAGTTGAGGATCTCTTTGAATGCTATGAGATCGATGATAACACCCGAGTCCGACTGGCTGCTATTGAGTTTATAGGGTATGCTGCCTTATGGTGGAAAAACCTGATTATCAGCATGCATAAAGATGGGAAGGCTGAGATACAGACATGGAGGGACATGAAAAGGGTTCTAAGGAAAAGATTTATTCCCGAACACTATAGACAGGAACTGTTAATGCGACTTCAGACATTGAGGTAGGGAGGCAAGACAATTGATGATTATATGTAGGAATTTAAAACCCTCATGATTAGATGTGGGTCAATTAAGCTCTAGAGCAAACCCTAGCACGCTTTGTCTCAGGACTGAAATATGAGATAGCGTGTGTTATCGAGTTGCAGTGATACAGTACACTTGATGAGGCTATTCAGTTAGCCTTGAAAGTGGAAAGGCAGAAGCGATCCAATTTATTCAAGGTTCTAAGTAGTAGGCCCAGTACTACTACCAGGCTCGTGGGAGCTGATGGTCGATCTAGAGGACCAAAGGTGGTAGGTGAGACAGTGAGGGCAGTGGACAAAGCTACCCCCAGTACAGATAGGGAAAACATACCCTCTAGGAAGGGTAAAGAGGTAATAGCAGCAGACGTGGGGCAGACTATTCCATGATCTACTAGTGGGAAAGTATGCCAAATCAAATGCTTTAAATGCATGGGATTTAGGCATATGACAGCATAGTGTCCTAATAAGAAGGTTATGACCGTTATGGAGGGTGCTGGAGAGAATGTTGAGGATGAGAAGGAACAGGTTGAGCCCACAGATCTGTTTATAGCACTGCAGGAGTACTATGATGATCAGACTGCAAAAACACATAAAGAGGGTACAAGTGAACAGTATTTACCCATTAATGTGTTGCACAGGACTCTAACTTTATCTCTTGATCCTAGGGATAAATAGAGGGAGAACATATTCCACACTTCTTAGAGGATCAAAGGTAACCTTTGTGTACTCATCATAGATAGTGGTAGTTGCACGAATGTTATATCTGCTGCACTAGTAGACGAATTACAATTATCTACTAGTCCATATCCTAGCTCTTATAATTTGCATTGGTTGAATAATCGAGGCAGTATGCATGTTACGCTAAGGGCAAAGCTGCTTGTGAGTGTTGGGCAGAAGTATCGCAATGAGATTTTATGTGATGTGATCCCCATGTGTACATTCTACTTGCTATTGGGTAGGCCCTGGATGTTTGATCGGAAGGTGTTACATGATGATTTTAAAAACACCTACATGTTCAATATGGGAGGGTCTCGAATAGTACTATTACCAATGTCTCCATCTGAAGTGCACAAATTTCAGGAGCAGATCAGGACTCCTTCAGTTTCATCTAGTAACTAGGAGAACAGGCCAACAGAGATGCCCGGTTTTGATCCTAGAAATGACCCTCTAAATTTGAGGGCAAATCTTTCAAAAGCCCGAGGAGATTATGGGAATTTTTCCAGCAACCTAGATGGCTACAGAACTTATTTGGATGATGATCCAAATCACTCATATTTACTCTTGTTTCTTTTTTATCTAATAAATATTTGAGCGATAATCTTACAGGTACAATGATATTTCTCCACGAGATGCCAAATGACTCTCATTGTTGATCACTTGAGGACATCATCAGATTCTCATCCAATGGCCCATTGTAATCAACATCGCCTTGATACATTAGCTCTTTGAGAATTCTTATTATTTTCTATTTGTAATTATTTCTTTGGATTAATTATGTGTAAGCTTTTGGGACACTTTCATTTGCTTGTAATTGTGTTTTTAAGATCGGCCACCCTAAAGTGACATAGTTGTAATTTTGATAACTTTTTAACCCTAAAGGAAGCAAGTACAAATACTTGCTTAAGTAGGGTTTTGAGGGACTTGTGATAATTTTGAGAAGAAAAAAAACACTTAATGTGTTGAGGGTTAGGGTTTCTTAATTCTAATTTGCTCTTATCAATTTCAATCCCAAAATTGAGATTGTGGCGAGTGGCTTCAAAGTGAATTGTGAGTAATATCAATTCTCTTTGTTGCAATTTTCCTTTTCGTCACTAGTGAGTTATATCTAGGGTTGAATTGGATTGTTCTTAGTTAGATTTTGATTGCATTTGTAATCATTTATTATGTTATAAGATTGATTGGTTTTAGCACTTGTTATTACCGTTAATTTTTGCTTCATTTTGTGACGTGAGTTGGTCATTGTTGGGAAGGAGGATCATGGTTTGATCTTGTTGTTTTTGTGTAGTAATCTCATGGGAATTTTAGTATATTTAGTGATTTCAATTGAGGAATTCATCATTTGTGAATTTTATTATCTTGGAATATAGCATTTGGATCATATTTGTGATTTAGGGTTCATGCAACTTTAGGACCTTGGAACCAGATTGATCCTATCTTCTTAGGAATTGTAATTTGATTTGATTGCATGTGCTTAAACACCCTTTTAGGCACATCATCTTTCGATATCAAAGCAAGATATTCCAAGAAAAATTAAGATCACTTGTCAATTTAAAGTTCACGTTACTTTGAGATTTGAGGACTAGTTTGAATGGCACTGTGTGATTTGTCTTTTAAATTGGTTTTGTGTGCTTATACTTAGTTATAAGCACATCATTACATTAAGGGTGAGTGGTAAGTACATGAATGAACAGCTGAATGCAATAACTATTTCAAATTGTTCTCGTGGTAGTATAACCGATACGATTTGCAATTTTAAAAGAGAAAGCAGTGGAGGTTAAACTTAAAGAAGCTCGTGAGGAGCTCTAGGTTGTGAGGAATGATTGCCATCGTAGAGTAGTTGAGGCTAAGGAGAGGGCACAAGGGAGTGTCTCCGACTAGTCTAAAGCCTAGCAAGAACTAAAAGATGCAACCAGGTAGATTAACTTTCTCATGGAGGAGGTTGTAGCTTTAAAAGAGCCAAGGTCTTACCTCACTTTAAAGTTATAGTGTGATAAGGCTATTGCTACAAACTTCAAATGAGATCTCAACCTAGCATAGCAATACCTTGAGCAAAGGAACACATCGAAGGCCAAATTGAAGGGGCAAGTCTGAGCTCTCAAAAATCTCATTGCCAATCAGGAAACGAGAATCCACGAGCTAGAAGAAAAGGAAAGTACGACCAGGGATAGGTACTACAAGGAGATTTAGTCATCCGATAACTATGCCAATGAACTAATCTAGGTGATGAAAGGGGTTTAGAGAATCATGAAGCACTAAATCCATGATAAGGATCCAACGTTTAATCACTCTTAGTTAGGGGAAAAAATGAAGGAGCCTAATACCACTCCAGAGGAGAGAGAGAAGCTGGATAGGGTTGCAACTAAAGATAAAGAACAAATGATGGGTGAAGACTTGCCTTAGTCACCAAGAGCGATGCTAGTTAAAGACACTCCTCCTCCTACTGACAAAGTAGAGGAGATTCTCCCTCTGCCTCCTCCCACTGAAGATGCTCCTCCTTTACTCGAACTTGCACTGTCATCAGCCCCTATAGAGGATCCTATAGAATATTTATTTTTTACGTTTTTCTTTCTTTCTTTTTCATTTTTTATTTTTTGTATAGTGGTTTGAATGCTGACCGAAAACCTTTCACATGAAAACGATAAATGAAATATTTTTCGTATATGCACATCTATTGCCTTTACCTTTTATAGTTTAAATTATATTGATTTTAATCCATCTCTAGTTATGTGTTTTAATGCAAATTCCATAGAATAAAGTGTAATTGGTTAGAATATTTAGTGTAGGTCATAGCCTTTGGCATAATGTATCGTAGTCATTTAGATGTTAAGTTTGCTAAGTTAGAATATGCCCTTAAACTGTGCTGTAACTGTAAATCAATGCTTAAGTTGATCAATTATAAACGAACACTAATTTTCAATCAGAATGCCATCGTCGACTAGGCTTACGCATGGTTGGTGAAAGGCATTGTTGCAAGGGCATTAGAATCTTTTATAAGGGGTGGGTGCTTATATGCTAAGTGTTTAGCAAAGCTCACCAATACTCATTTTAAGGCTTATAACTTTACTTGTTAATCACTATTAGTTGTGATTGAGTTTTAATATTAGTTTTGGATAAAGGCTTACAAAGATTGATGTAAATTGTAATCGCATTACACAATAGAAATGTTTACAATCATCAATAATACTTCGACTATTTGTCTTAAAATGTTAAAAGCTATTCAAAATAAGAGTGTAAATTATCTGCGTTCTAAGTTCTCAGGATCATACGGTCATTCAATCTCTTAAGCTTATAGGCATTGTGTCTAACCACGTGCCTAACTTAGACAAGATCTTCCCGATTTGGTGCTAACTTGCCCTTTCCTTCTCTCAATCCCGTAGCTTCAAGCTTTTGATGTACCAGGTCTCTGAGTCGAAAGACCTTGTGTTTGACCTTCTTATCATAATATCTTGCTATTCATTGCTAGTAGACTACCACTTGGTAACTGGCTTGGTCTTAGATTTCCTTAAGGAGATCAAGGTTAGCATTGAGACAGATTTCTTTTACTTGAGAATCAAATTCCTATGTGTGGAGGCTCTAAAGCTCTAGTTTGACAGTTATGACAATTTCAGTACCAAAGGCCAACTTAAAAGGGCTTTCCCCCATTGTTATCCATGGTGTTGTACAATATCCCTAAAGAATGTAAGGAAGTTTATCTACTCACTTGCCTTTTGACTTCTTTACCAATACACAATTGGCCAACCTTTTGGGAAATGGCTCCTCTCAGACAAATCTGACCTTCAAGAGTTTCTATACCTCTTCTTCAATGGTTACTTGTCGGATTGGGGCAAAGTGCCTCTTATTTTGCTTGACCACCTTCATGTTAAGGTCAATGTTTAGCTTGTGAGAGATCATCTTGGTAGGGATCCTAAGCGTGCCCGATGGTAACCATGCAAAAATATCCAGATTTACTTAAAGGAAAGCAATTATCTACTAGCATAGCTCGATTGAGACTATTATGCCAATTTTTGTAGCCTGTTTGGGTAAGCTGCCAATTTAGACATCCTTTGTTTCTTTGGTAGGTTCTCCTCTTGATCTTGTTGTGAGATCTTCCCACACATTGACACATTAGGTATGTCAAGTTCATCTTCCTATACTCTTTCTAGCATCATAAAGAGGATCATCTACAATGCAACAGGTTACAAGGTATGGCCCTCAATTCAACCTCACACAATAGCAACAATAGAGGCAAGACTCTTAACCTAGTGGTGATGGGTTCAAGCCCTATGGTGGGTGTCAATTTTTTATTGCTCTTACTACCTAGATGTGATCTTAGACTAAATCATACTTGAGAGCCTAGTGGAATTTGACCTACAAGATGAATAAACATAAACAATTAGATATGCTAGAGGTGTCTCTAGCAATTGAACTTCGACGCTTAAGTCAAAGAAGTAGCTTAAGGGTAAGACAATCAAGGTGTATATGAGGTATCGGATGGTTTTATCTAGATGGAGGAACCTCCTTTTATAGTGTTAGAAGTATTCTATTTTAGATAAATAAATCTTCCTTGAAGACGTCCTAATTATAATAGGAAATACCCGCTTAAGGTGTGTTCTTCAAAGGATTTAGATTATTTTTCTATTTTATCCCGATCAGTTTTAGGTACTTTCCTATTCTATGATCAAGTTGAGGTAAAATGGCCCTTAGGGGCTTGAGCCAAAATAGGCATATAACACTAATGATTACTAACAATGACTTATAGAAAGCATGGGAAAGAAAGGTAATTGCAGGTTTTATGAGGCTGCGGTAAATGCAGATTTTGCCAATAAAGCAAAGATGCATGCAATCGGTGTCATTCAACAGAAGGAATGTACAGCGTAAAACCTTTTATTCAGCTCCAGAAAAGCAGTTCTAACGAAATGAAATTGATCCATTAGAACCTTGAAGCTCCTGGTACCACCTTAATCGAGTTATAGCCAAAGTTAGCGCACTCATAAGAATCTATTAACAATCGCTAATTTAGCACTAACAAGGTAAGTACTTGAGCTAACTGGTTTTGTGGATAATAAAGACACGCAAGATATTCAGAAAGGATAAGTAGGTAAAGAAACCATCATTTAGTCTTACATGAAAATTTCCAGCTCCGGTCATACACATGTTGATGAAAAGATTTAAGTATTGAGATTTTGACGTCAGTAGATTTGAATGTATCATCCTCCGTAATAAAAGCACCAGAACAGTTAAATACTTTGCATAGCAAAGTAGAAAAAGAAAGAAGTTTATACACCATAGAGGCATGACTTACATTTTGCTAAGCTTTATGAGAGGGAATTTTTCAAAGTGGTTTTCTAAGCTTATACGTGCTTGGTAAACAATTAAAGTTAATAAGAATGTTTGTCATCTAGACATTATTTTTTACTTATTAGGAACAAATTGACGTAAAAATATTGCAAGCTTGAAATTTCATATTGAAAACTTGATATCAAAAGGCAAGCTAGCCAATAATTGTAGGGTGGGTTCGCAGGTTAGCCCACGGAGCCCGCAAAAAATTACGGGGCGGACCAAAAATTTTAGCCCGCGCTCGCGTGGCCCACAGGTGCGGGCGAGTAAGTTCCCATAAGCGCGAGTTAGCCCACTGAATTGCAAAAAAAAAAAAAAAAAAATTGTTGTGCTGTGCTGTGCTGTGTCTGTGTGACACTGACTAACGACTGACAAGACAACACCGACGCCGACTGAAGTGACGAGACAGCACCGCAGCAACCCGCAGCAACTGAAGACTTCGGCGAGGACGAGGAGAGGAGGAGCAGGAGCAACCGGCCACACCTACACCCACACCGTCACACTCACACGAGACCAGTCACACTCCCTCATCCATCGTCCTCAACTCCTCGTCCCTCCACACTCACAGTCACAGACCAGAGACCACAGCACGGTCCTCGATGAGTAGACACGAACACGATACCACAGCTCTTCCACTTCCACAGGTCACAGCAAACACGAACACGAGAGTATAAGACACTCACCGGCTCTAGCTCACAGTCATACCCACACCGTCACACTCACACGAGACCAGTCACAGACCAGTCACACTCCCTCGTCCGTCGTCCTCGACTCCTCATCCCTCCACACTCGCAGTCTCAGACCAGAGACAACAGCACAATCCTCAACGAGTAGACACAAACACGAGACCACAGCTCTTCAACTTCCAAAAAAAAATTTTGCGAGTTGTCGCAGGCCAGCCCGCATTGGCCCACGAGGTGGGGCGGGCCAATTTTGCTGACTTGCGGGCCACTGCGGGCCAGCCTGCGACGACCCATGGGCCGGCCCATTTGGCCCACATTACCGGCTCTAGCTATGATAACTTTGTGTGATAATTCTTGACTAGTGAATAGAGACCTTCGTTTTGAGTAAATTGTTGGGATACTTACAAGAGCTCAGACAACATTACGCTTACACCTGAAGTTGGTGTGCACAACAGTTGATCTAACTAATCTGTTCTATGGTATGGATGCACGATCCTGAATCTTAATTTGTCGTACTTACATTTGCTAATCCTGAACTATACATCCAGCAAAGTGTAAAAAGATTATCTAACACAACCGAAAGTATAAAATTTGCTGAAATTTCAAGTTGGAGGTCTCAAGAGCCAGAATATGAAAACTGCGAATCTTAAACATGAAACTGGCTAAAACAGTCATCGAAACTTGAATTGTTCTGTCTACCAAGGAAGATCCAGTTTTCCATCTTATATCAGCATAAGACAGTACATCTTATACATTGCTCCTCCAGAATTAAAGTCCCAAACAAAAAACAACATGCTGAATCCTACCATAAATCTTGAGGAAGTCAAATTTTTACTTGGAATTTGTTTTATGATGATATCTGTTTCCTATAGGATCTATCTTTTCTAGTAAGTAGAGATGCCTAATCAGATTAGATTATCTTTTGGGTAAGAATAAAAAATCAATTAGATTATGATTCTGTCATAAATTAGATTTACCACTGTAGTACTCACTAAACCTATTTTAGAAGAGAGAGAGTCTATAATAGAAAAAGCTACATGATCATTGATCGACTTATTTGCATTAGTAATAGTTTGAAATGATCTTTTATTGGTATCCGATTCTAGTTCCACATCTTATCCTACAACATTCATGCTCAGTTCTAATTCGAGCTTGATTATCTTCTTTGGGAGGGGACAACTTGTGTATAAGATTTTACCTGCAATGCATCTTAATATATTTGAGTAAATACATTGTAAATATCTATATAATTACTCTGCTTGTTGAGTAGCCAGTACAGGGATTACTCTGCGTCAAACAGCACCACCAAAATCGATAGTTCACAGTAGTTACAACTTTTTCTCAAGTTGTAGAATTTTCAGGTCCAAATATAGAAAAATGGGACCACATGTGGCTCTGGTCCTATCTATTTTTTTGGGGGGACTGGAGGGACTAGGCATGGAGATTGCACTCCCAAGCTCTGAATTAATATCGCTAAAGTGAAATCCTAATTCGCTACTATTGTTAATCTAAACTAATTTACAACTATCCGGTTCTTTTATTTGATAAAAAGAGCTTCACCAAAACTTGTAAAACCATTCCAAAACAGCTACAGATGAAATATTAGGCCCTAGACCTACATGTCAGAGTCATTTAGCTTAAGTCCAACCATATTTTGACATGTTTTGGTCGACAACATGAAAACCTCCTAAATTCAAGCACATGCAGCTAATCTTAGTACAACAATGATGATGCAAGAGTAAAAACATGAAAAAAAAAAAAAGAAGCAAAAGGTCACTAACTATAGTTGCCACTGACTAACCGCATTGCGGGTCTCGGGATGACTTGAGTTGTTGGATAACAAGTGCAAAGCTTCTGGAGACTTTGGGAAGAAGAGACTGACAGAAACGCCATCGAGTTTCAGCTGGAACTTTCTTCTCAGCATTCCTTATTGCCATCTTCAGCTTCATTGGTGGGTATAATTCACCGGCATGATACAGTATCATCCCTAGAATGCCCATCTCACTCTCTCTGGTTTTCACTAAAGCAAGTTTCTTGGGTTTAATGGAGGTTTTCAGACAGTATTAACGTTTGTTTATAATGTATTCATGATGAGTGCAATTATAGGATGGACAAAAAGCAGGGTAATATAACAGAACCAACACGCTCAAGTCAAGGTGGCTATCATAGGTGTGCTTTGTGTATCACAATCCATGAATATTATATTCACACTATTTTCTAAATATGCTATCATATATCGAGGCTTGAAACAAGACTATATGCTATCGTGTCTATATATATAAGAGATGATATTTGCACCATCAATAAAGAAATTAATAAGGTGTAAGATTCGTAAATATCATTTCTGGATGTATATATCATATCCCTCTCTCTACATATATAAACATTGTGACAGAATTTACGATTTCTGATACAGGAAGATGACACAAAGACAATACCATAGGAATATTATTGAAGTGGACTCCCAATTATATGTTTTAAAGTGTAAATTATGTATTTGAAAAGCTTAATGATTAACTAAAATAGTACCCATATTAAATATGAAATATTTGAACCTTTGGTAAAAAGATTTGAATTATCCCTTGCCCAAAGCAAAAAAGAGTTCATTAGAACAAAAAGTAATGCTTCAGAGCATTTGCTTGTAGAGCAAAAAGGTGTAGACTTTTTTTGAAATGCTCAAAACCATTTTTATTGCATAATTTTACAGAATATTATAATTAAAAGAATTGCAACATTCAATTAAATTTTGAAAAGTTACAAGTATTTAAGTAATATTCATTCAAAATTAAGGATTGGGGTTAGTTTATAACTAATCAACATCAAATCTAATGGATTAAATTCAACTCTTGAAAGATCATGAGTATTATGAAAAATCATGTTCTTTCAAACCTAACTAAAGTATAAAAAGTATTGCTCCTCCAATTTTTGCAGATTTTTTATACGAATTTAATGAATTTTTCTACACTCTCTCTTTCCCAAAACCATTGCAAGACAACACATCTAACATAAATCCAAAGTGTGGTTTAATACTTGAATTTTTACTATTCAAGTATCAAAACTTAGTTGTATCTTGGGGAAACTCTACATTCAAACTCCCATAGCAAAATTAGTGTAGGAAGTGTAAATTCTCTAAGGAAAGCAAATTCACTTGTACTTCTAAGTTGTCTAATTTCTTGTTTCACTAAGCTAAATCATTCCCCATATTTTCCTAACAATCTTAGAGAACTAATTTTTATCTTGGCTAGTGAAACGAATACAACTCTTAGAGTTATGAATCACCATTTTGTTAAGTTGAATTAATTTGATGAAATAACCTTCAATCATTAAAAGAAGTGAGATGCAATGAGAATGTAAGAGCACAAGTACCTAAAATGTGTTGGTGGAATCAACTTCAATATAACTTGTGTTGATGGAAAAGCCAAATTGAAGGAACATGAGAAGAGGAGTTTAAGAGTTCAAGAAATTAATGGTTGCCTAACTTCTATATAAGTTTTTGCGACTAAAATATTGTGTGAAAGATTATTGATATGATGTTAGACTTTAAGAAATGCATAGAGATCGTAAGAATGAAAGTTATAATTGTTATATTAATTTGATAAGCAAGCAAACAGCTCGAATAAATTTCTATGTTCAATTTGTTCAAAACAATTGCTTAGCTTTTGAATGACTGTACTTATGGAAATTATATGTAAGGTTTGAGAACATTTTCTATATTCACATAATATAATTTTGTGTCATAAGTAAATGTTGATTGTTTTTTGTCCATAAAATGGAAATAGTTTTGAAAGTGTGCAAATGTCTTCTATGACATTCAAAAGTTTATGATTATATTCATAGAAAAATAACAAAATTAAGATGGATGTACTATAAAATTATGCTTGTGTTTACATTGTCAAATGTTCATGTGATTCATGATATTTCATGCTACAATTCATATTTTTATTTGAAATATATGGAAGTACTTACGCACTCTATTTTTAATATCATTGTATTTCTTATGTAATACTTGAAACAAGACTTTATAAGGATTAAAATTGATGATCTTTGCAAAATCATAAAGTTTGGTCTACCAATAAACTTTACTACATGGAAATGAATGCACATTATTTATCTAAAATCAAAATTATCAACTAAGTGTCATAAAAGTGAAATAAGGAATTTTAGAATTGAAAATATTAGTATGGTTATAGTATTGAATGTATATGGAAAAAAGCACCAAATATTACATAATAAATATGTGCTCTAGGATTCTAAATGATTGAGTCCTTTAATTATGTTTAATGATACAATTTTGTGGTCATTGTGAACTAAATAGAGATTAAAGAAGTAATGTTGTAGTCTCTTGTGGTTGTATAATAATTTAAAAAACTCAAAATGACATATTTCTTACTATGAATATGTTTCCTTTTAATATCTTATCAAGTTTCTATGATATAATTAATTATTATGAAAATAATATTTTATGTTAAACCTATTTAAATGGAGTCAATCGAACAATCGATCATGTGAATCTTTTGATAAGGATAGTATAAGATTGATTGTGTTAAATGAGGTATGGATACTTGAAAATATTTAAACTTTGCATTGTTCAAATACATTGTATTATTAATGAAATCCTCAATGTCTATATATAGTCACAAATTTGTATTGTTGTGGAAATTTACAAAATTTATAATGTTGTCTAGTGTGACTTATATTATGATTTTGGTTTGCCAACTTTTCTTGTATAAAATTGTATATTTTGGAAATCAATCTATTTGATAATGTCATATTATATATTGTGTATAAATCACAAATATGTAATTAGCGAAATTTTGCATTTTAAAAACTTGTCTATGTGATATCAGATAAATTGTATGTTTTGCATAATTCGATAAATGACATTATATTATATGAAAGGATATCGATTGTATTAAGTTGGTTATTTGTTACTATGTTGACATTTTTTGTTAATTCCACAACCCATCTAAAAAAGTTAAAGGTTTTTCCTTGTGAAATTCTAATAAGGAAGAAAACCAATATGAGGAAATTCTTAAAGTGTGGAGGTAGACTGAAATTTAAGGCTAAAAGTAGAAAAGAAAAATAGTATTTTTGTAGATATAACCTTAATTCTACAACAAATAAAGTCCTAAACTAAGTAAAGTAAAAGATTTAATTCAGTAATAGACTTAGTGTCTAGAATTAAATCTAACTCAATATTAAAACTCTCACTAGTGAAATGAAAGTTCTTTAATATTGAATATTGGTATAGACTATCTTTGTGATTTTGTAATTGTGAAAATGGGATGAACATGGAAAGTGTGAAAAGTTTCATACTTATTAAGTCAAATCCTTAAGCATCAAGATAAAACTTTGACTTGGGTTATGGTGTCAAATAGTCTCTTAAAGAAAAATTATTGAATTAGTTTTAGTTTAAGGAAAATATGGAGTGATAATATGTCAATGCAAATGACTTAAAGATCTATGTGACGAACACTAAATGTGTTCAATAAACTAAGGTGTATCTCACTTTGTAAATTTAGTTGGTGAATTTAAATAAAGTAAATACTAACTTAATGTTAAAGGTGTAGAGATGTAGTGAGGTAAAGTAATAAATCAATGAGTTTAATTTATATTACAATCTACACTCAAATAGATATGGTAATTGTTATGTAAAATTTATTAGTAGCTAACAAATAAGTTCAATGTTATGCTAATTGATTTTAAAAAGTTGTCATTTAGTAAGCTTGTTATATTTAGTCAACCAAGATGCAATTAAATTATAACTTACAAAATGAAAGAGAAAAAAGTCTTAAACTCTTACAATTGGTAGTGATGGCAACCCTACCTTATTTTAGCACATCACTAATTTCAAGGTTTAAAGGTAAAAATAAGTCACTATCAACAAGGTGTATTATAAGTATTATTAGTTAATAGATGGTGAGATATTATAAATATCTCTTAATAAATAGATATTGTATCTAAATCAATTAGCCCAATGAATCCACCAATTTGAACATAGGAGTAGTGTTGCTACTAATAAAAGTTTAAGGAGTTTATTTTTACAAATGTTCATAAAATTAGGATAAGCGCATGGCCACAAATGTGCTACCATGAAACTCACTAATTGGATGTAAACATAGTCATGTGTGTGATTTCTCTAATTGTTTGTGACACACAGCGTGAAAGCTTAAGGCATTTAGGTACTTATGACCTTGTTGCAACTCTAAGGATTTTATACTAAGGAATAATTCAAATTTAATGATACTAGTCTTCATATATAATTATAGAGATGTTTATGTATACAGATAATTGGCAATCTAGTGGAAGAATGTTGAAGTAGATTGCCAATTATGTGTTTTAAAGTATAAATTATGTGCTTGGAAAACTCAATGATTAACTAAAGTATTAATCATGTTAAATATGAGCAAAAGAGAGATATTTGTGGTGTTTATATGAAAGGTTTAGATCTTTTGTAAAATGGTCTAGAATGTCCCTTGTCAAGAGCAAAAAAAATTCTATCAAAGCAAAAAGGTTTGTAGTATTTTGAAATGCTCTAGTGCATTTCCTTGTAGAACAAAAAGGTCTAGACCTTTTTTACTATAGAACAAGTTGCGACTTTTATTCAAAATTTTGAAAAGTTACAATTCTTTAAGTCATATACATTTAAGATTAACAATCAATATCAGTTTGTAACGGATCTAAACCAAATCTAATGAATTAAATTCAAATCTTGAAAGATCCTGACCCCTAGGAAGAATCATTCTTTTTCAAACTCAACTAAAGTATAAAAATTGTTGCACTTATAATTTTTGCATAATTTTTTACATGAATTTAATGAATTTCTCTATATTTTCTCTCTCCCAAAACCATTTGAAGACACAACACATTTCACATAAATCCAAAGTGTAATTTAATACTTGAATTTTTGTTATTCAAGCATCAAGACATAGTTATATCTTGAGGAAACTCCACATTTAAACCCATAGTAAACTTAGTGTGGGAGGCATAAATTCTATAATGAAAGTGAGTTCATTCGTGCTTCGAAGTCCTTTAATTTCTTGTTTTACTAAGTCAAATCATTCCCTATATTTTCCTAACATAGGTGACTAAAGATATAAAATACAAATTAAATATAAAAGAATGATTTTGGTATGTTTTTGAAGAATTTGATTTTTAATTGAGTAATATTTTGATTTTAGGTTCTTAATGAATTATTGAATTAAAAAAAAAAAAACAAGAAAAGGAATCAAATTTTATTCAATTTAGAGTTAAATGGAAGAAGTTATGAATTTTTTAAGATAGACACGAACAGTTGACATGACCATACTAGAATCATGTTGAAATTGAAGTCTAAAGAAATAAAATATGAAAATTACACGAGGGTGAGACATGACTGTGTCTATTGGTCATATATCTCTTGAAAATAATCATCTTTAAAGCATGACTTAGACATGGCCCCTAAGCACAACTGTGCCTAAATTGTATCAACTGCAGATTCCAGTTTTTAGAAATTTTTATTCGACAATTTTGACATAACCCAAAGCATGATCGTGTTAAAAAGTGTATTAGAATAAAAACAGAGTTTTTGACACTTGCTATATAAAGGAAAAGCGAGACCCAACTTCATAATTAGAGCATACGTGCTTTATAGGTTTTAGGGTTCTTTTGGAGATAGAGAAGAGCATATTCTTTTACTTTAATAATTAGGATTTTTCTTTTGAATTTTTCTTCACTATGATTAAAGCTTAAACTTCTTAGTATCTAGTCTTATAGATCCAAGGATTATTATGTGACTATGTTTATTACTATTTTAATGAAATCTTTAGTTTCTTAATTCAATTATGTGTTCTTGATTTTGTTTAAATTAACATTTTTTGGGTATTATTCTAATTATTTTATATTATATATTATGATTGAGAAATTTGATGTGTAATCAATCTAACATGGTTGAAAAGAATTTATTTAGTTTTAGAGATAAGTCACATGATTCTTTCGAGTTTGATTTAAGTGTTATTTAGAGAATTTATTGTTTTTAATACAATCTTGGAAATATGCGGCTATGAAGAGATTTAAATAGGTATTTTTTATATTAGGATTGGTCAACTTGAGAAAGTTATTGATCTAATTTAGGAATTCTCCCCATCAATGAAATTATAGATGAATTTGAATAATTTTTTAAGTAAAGTCTAGGTACTTGTCTTGCCATCTTAAAGTTAATTGCAATATATTTTACTCTTCTTTCTTTCAATCGAATCTTTAGTTTAGTAGATAATAATTAGATGTAGGTTTTAGATTAATTAATTTTTGCAATTTAACAGTTAGATAATAGGATATAGGTTAGTATTAGTACTTGTGATATCTGTGGGATAACATTTGTATTCAATTCACTATATTACAATTTTTTATGATTATACTTACCTTACATCAATGATTATAATACAAATAAATACTAGTATAATGTAAATCCACTATTAATAATATCCATTCTATTTCGATACTTTTGTGCACTAAAACAAATTTAAACTACACATGACATAAACATGATCTGCCAACAAAAATCAACACCCTTAGTTATTGTTTTCCTATAAAATGATTCAACTAAGTATGTGTATATTATCATGTATATTGAGGTAAAAAAAAATTGTGAGTGCATCTATCTATCTATCTATCTATCCATCTATCTATCTATCTATATATATATATATTTCAAGCATCTAAATTTACATGATCTTAAATACCATCATGGCCATTTTAGTATAGTAGCAAGAGCATTGATCTTCCAATGAGGTGGATTAGGTTTGATTCTTTCTCCGCTAAGTTATACTATATAAAACAGTTTGAAAAAAAAAACATTGTGGCTATATTTTTAAATTAAAACTTAATAAATGTTATCCAAATTACAAATTCTAGACTAAAATTGGACAAGCACATTCATAATCACAATAATAAATTATTTCAAACTTAACTTATCACATGTATCAATTATGAAACATGCTTAACTAATATTAAATTACAAGAGTTGTGAGTTTTGGTTACATCGAAGGCAGGTTCATAATGTATTTAAGCTTGTAGAATCTTGAAATTTTTTAAGTTTAATTTCAATAGGTGATGTTGTTCTTTTGATTATTTATTTATTCTTTTTTTTTTTGAACTATAGAAATCAACTTTCATTTTCAATGGAACTTGTGAAATAAGTATTTAGATATATTTTTTTAATTTTAGGTAATTGATTATTGATGGATTTAAAATTGATTATAGGATGAATCGACTAATACTTTAAAACAAGATTTGAAAGTTGTTTATGGAAGAAGGTAAAAGAGAAACATTTTTTTGCAAAGTTAGGTGTTGTAATGATAGAATAAGGAAAAAGGTATTGATTTTGGTTTGTTGATGAAGGAAATTTTTTAAAACAAAATTTTATGCCTACTCAAATCTTGGGTTTTAGAATTGAGAGAGACCAAGAATTCTCACTATTTCTTATATTCATTAACCAGATTCAAATCATTGGTACCTTTCATTCACATTTTTTCCCACCAAGCACATTTTATAAAACTCTTGTACCCCTGAATTTTAAGTATCCTACGTTGACGCAATTCACAAGGTTCAAGAAGCAATCAATATTTCACGATCATGGATGTATTACTATTTGTAGTAGCGATGCTTGATAAGGAATGAAGAAGGGGGTTGGTCAATTGATATCCAAAGATATGGAAAGCCAGTCAACTAGCCTAGTGGAGATATGGTCATTCATAGCATGGTTTTCTAAGGGCCAATCAACTATTTATGACTTTTCTTTGGTATGAAGGAAAAAAATATGAAAAAATTAGGAGGGAAGAAATTGTGATAGAAATAATTACATTGAATGTATAATGAAGTTAAGGAAAAGTGAAAGAAAGTTAATCATTATTACTAAAGACAAAAAAGAGATAAATTGTAAAATTATCAATATACCAATAATAAATGATAACAAGTGAAAAAAATGGTAAAGGAGAGGGATAGAAATGGAATGTACCAATTTGTCATCACTTTTCTTTCCATTTCTCTCCAATTAAAAAAAAAATGAAAACTGTGAACCCCATAAAAATATTTGCTCCCATTTTCCTTTTTCCTCTTATTTCCATCCTTCTCAACACAATGTAATTTAAAATTTTCCTCTCTATTTGCTTTCTTTCCAATTTTTTCGTTGCATTTTCCATCATGACAAACAAAGGGTTAAACGTCGCTTAATGATCGACCATAGTAATCCAAGGAGATTTTATGGCATGTCGAGTCAAGTCTTTTTTTGTGTCTCTTTTGTGTTTAGGTTAGTTTACTATTAGGATTTGCCATGCTTGCTTGTATAAGAGTACGTATTAAGAGTTAAAAAAATATTCATTTTAAAATATATATGTATAAAATTGAAAAATAATAACAGTTAATATGAGAACCAAGTATTGGAATAAACAATCACTTCCCGATATTTGTTACAAAAACAAGTAATCAGACACCATGCAATCGAAATTAAACATGCTTAAATAATAATAATTACATTAAGAAGTAAGCATGACAATTGAACCAAACATAATAATATAACATAATAATGATGATGATGATAACGAAGGCGAATTGCTCACAAAATAAGCTTTAAGAATGATATCTAAGTAAATAATATAGTAAGACAATTAAATTTACAATTACAAAGATAGAAGTAAATACTCACACACACATATATATATATTAATAATAATAACAATGGTAAAAATTTCTTATTTACAATAAATTTCTTCAATACTTGTTACAGTATTGAATATTTAGAATCAATATAGATAGGAAATAATATATAAGTACAATTTGGTAATATTATTAATAATAGTAATTAACTATGACAAACATAATAGTAATAAAAGAAAATAAAGGGGTCACATAGTAGATAATAAAAGTAAAATAGGATTAAAAGTAACAACAAACGTAAAATTAATAAACTTCATATAAAACGTAACGTATAAAATTATATAAGAACATACGTAATGGAATAAATGTAACAAGTAAACATAAACATATAAAGACAATATATAAATTTCACCAGGCATCTAAAAGCAATAAATGAAGCAAGGTGAATAGAAGAAAAGAGGGTAAGCCTTTAATAACTAATCAAAGGTCGACAATGATCATCAGGTTACGAAAAAGAAATGTGAAGGTACAAGGAATTCGTTTGACGGGTGATGCAGTTTAAGTAATAAATATAAAGGTTATGTTATATTTATAAATTTAAATTTTTAGATTAAATAATTATGGTGTTAACTGTAATATGATATCAAAATAAGATATCATAAATTTGAACCACTATTTAATCATTTTACCCTATTTAATTAAATTGTTTATTTGAAGGTTTTACTTAGGGTTTCGGTTACAAATGAAGGGATGTGATAGTTGTGGTACTAGTCATAACACAATGAACCATTCACCTATAGAGTTTAAATATATTAAATCGAGTAGAAGTTTCAAGAGAATTAAAGTGTATAGTTTTAGATAAACACTATCACAGTTTTGACTCGATTTAGAACTATCGAATCATAAGTTGGGGATTAGGAGAATTAGGGTTGAATTCCTTTTGTTTTAATTAAAATTTCCAATCTTTTTTCTTTTGTTTTCTAACTTTTTATTTTCATTTTTTTTTTCTTTTTTAGTTATCCTCAATTCTTTATCTAATACAATTCATCATTCTAAAATATACAAATCAACAAATTAAATTATTATACTAATTTTTTATAATGTAATTATTTTGCATAAAAAAGTATTTAAATTTCAATATACATATTTCGTAATTATGGTTAATAAAAGACCCATACATGAGGGAGGGAAGCCACCCACAAAATTTTATTAATATTAAATGAAATTGTACTAATATTAGAGGGTACATAAAACCTTACCTTTGTTACAAGTAAAAAAGGAATACTACTCACCTTTTGTAATCATGATTTTTACTTTTTATTATTTCCATTTGTTCACATCTTTTCGTTTATCATCAAATCTATATTCACTTTCTTTTTCTTTTTCTTTTTTGTTTATGTTTTGGCTACTTTTTGCTTCTTCTTTTTTTTTTTTTAATTCTTGGGTCAGAAACGCCAATTCTGACAAGTCCAATTGGTAGAACCACCATGGACCCATGAAACCGATGGTTCCTGTATAGGTCATGACTTATGAATCCAATTCACGGCTTTAAGTCAAAATTACCATGCCAATTTTGAGTTAAGTCACAATTCCAACCCAAACAATGATAGTATCTAGTTTTAAAATTAGTGTTCAATTAGTAGAAAAGCTTTTCTAAGAGTTTATTTTAGAGGCACGTATTAAGAATGGTGCATGAAAATATAAGAAAATTGTATACCCAAAACATTGTGAATGCAATTTGGAGGAAATTAAACATATAATTAGACAATGTTGAGATATCGGTTATCGCTTAACAGCACTAAAAAATGATTCCAAATAGATTTTAAGTATCACAAGTTAGTTTTGCAATGGACTAGAAGAGCACAATATGATTTGGTTGGGGAAGAAGCCATAACAAAGTATTGGAGATCTAAGATGACGTAATCTATCATGTATATGTGCATGCATATGTGTGTGCATATGTATACATATGCAACTGTGGGTGTACATTTGTATGTGCGCATGTGTTGCATATGTGTTTGTGCGCGCTCTGTCTATTATTATGCACTCGTTTTGGCTCACCTCTCATTAGACATTATTTTTCAAGCATAGGTTATATGGCATATTTGGACACTATGATGATTTTAGATATGGCGTATTGTAATGCCCTAGAATTCGAGACTCCATAACCCACCACATGTCTT
The DNA here is from genome assembly GCA_037954665.1 of Laguncularia racemosa. Taxonomy (NCBI): domain Eukaryota; kingdom Viridiplantae; phylum Streptophyta; class Magnoliopsida; order Myrtales; family Combretaceae; genus Laguncularia; species Laguncularia racemosa. Next base: position 3,206,274 of record JBBMOL010000074.1, read on the forward strand.
TGCGGAGTAAAGACACGTTAAAGCTATTAAACTAGCTAAAACTACTTAACCTTCAATAATTATTAACCACAATCTAGATAAATCAACTTACAACATTAATTAATGGTTACATTGAGTTTTATTTAATAATCCACAACCAGTACCATGATTATCTTAACACCCTAACATTTAGTAAACTAGGACAACATAAATACTAAACCAATTACAAATCTATCATCTTCCCTAAATATAATAGTCTTCCAACATTGATTCAGCATTTCAGGTAATGGCCCTCACCTAATCCTCATAATAGTAGTAATATTCTACATTGTTCCCACTATCCATCTAAGTCCTTAGGTCACCACCTTATGCAATGTACCCATCTGTACTTACGGCAAAAAAAAAGAAGGTCCTCAAAGGTTGAGCTAACGCCCAACACTTATAATCCACAAGTACACACTTATAACCAAATATATCTTGAATCACTTGGTGCATAAATCAAACAAGCAGCTAGTTATAACCTCAATTAAGCCATTCATACAACAAATGGTTTCTTATGACCCCGCCAAACCATATAATATAATAATACATAGTACGGTATTGAGAATTGTCACTATAAGTCCCAACACCCATAAGTCCCTAAATCTATCAAATTATCTCAATATGTAACTTCACTAGGGACACCACCACATTCTAATTAATGGGTGCCCCCTAAAGTTTTACCGCTACGAATTCTTAAGCTGAGCTAAACATAATAAGTAAACAACTTAATCAAATTCAAATGTATAATTAATTATGGTTCCTTAACTAACCTAACAAATATAAGCAACACATAGTATTACACGTACCTAGAAAGGTGATCTTAAACTTAACTTGTCTTCACTTAGTGGTTACATTGAAACCTGATAATGTATAAATAATTAATCTTAGAATTAACCTAAAGTGTTATCTAATTTCTTTAATTTTGTTACCTAATGGTTGTTGGATCACTTCCCTTACTTTGGTAAAGTTTCCAAAGTCATACTAAGGTTTTGGGGTTAAAGAAAAACAAAAATTATGAAAAGAAATCAGTTTAGTAATGTTTTTAAGAAACACGGTCATGTATTAGGCCGTATACATAAGCACAATTAAGGAACATGGCCATGTACCCTTTTGTACACTTTCATCATTCTACACACCCAAGTAGACGACCATATACTTAGCTATATACAAGTACGGGTAGGTACACAAGTGTGTACCTTGCCATGAGCCTTCCAACTCATTTTTCCTCCTTTAAGCAACATGGGCAAGTACACAAGCATGTATCCAACTATGTAACCCCTTGTTCCATTTTGAATCTTCTTCCTAATTTCACCAATGTCAATCTTCTTCAACTCTAAATTCAATCCAACACTTTTAGATCTTAATTCATGGTATTTACAATATAAAAACGCTAAATTACTTTAAATTAAACCGCTTACTTGTAGGGATTTGCTTCAATGTTCAAAGTCTTGTCCTAGCCCATTCTCACGCCAAGTTGTTTTGCAGTGCAATTCAAAGAAACCAACTCTAAATCAAATCACACACACATAAATGACAAAAGGAATGTCAATTGTATACTTTACCCTATGGAATTTCACTACAGTGCAAAATCCCGACAGTTGTCTTCCTCTCTTAGGGTTTCTCTTCTACTCTTGGAGCTACGGTATAGATAGTGTAAAAAAGTTAAAATGACTAGTAAATAGTCCTTTTATACTCTCTTTGTCAAATGACCAAATTACCCATTTTACTAAACCCTTTTTACTTTTATTTGACATAACCTTATTGTTTTTATTTTTGATTTATTTTATGGAGTTTTATACATATTAGCAACTTTGATTATTATGACAATTAGATGGAAGACCAATCTCAAAATGTTATGAATTAATAGAAACAATTATAGTTTATGTATACATTTAAAAGACTTGTGCTAGTTTATGTTTTCTAGACTTATTTGGTTTTACAAATGTAATTTGATATTTAAAGTTTGGCTTATGGAAGGTACTCTTAAATATTAAGAGTGTGCGATATTACCTATTGTAAGAGTTTGGTAGATATTATTTATGTTATGAACAAGATTGTTATGTCTTAGTTCTTGGATATACCAATAGAAATGTGAATAAAATTTTTACTAAATTATTCTTTTATTTAACCCAGTTCGTCCTTTTGACACATAACCCATTTACTATCTTGGATTGGTTCTAACAACATTGGATAAAAGGGAAATTTTTTGCTGTCTCGTTTACATATAATCACTTTACAAAATATTTGGAAGGGATAAAAGAGGTGGGGGAAAAAAGTATCAGGCAAATCAAGAGCAATGTAAATAAAAAAGTATTAAAGTCAAAACGAGTTAAGTGTCCTCCTATTTTACTTGCTGGATATGAGTAGTAGTATTCTCCCACTCTTTTACATCTTAACTAATTATAGTACTTCCTTTTAACTTTTGAATTTGGATTTATATTTTATTTTAACAAGTTAATATTCATATCCCCTACATTTTTTTTCTTTCCTGATAAAAATTTCCTTATTGCTTAAATGAAAAAAGCACTAGATGAAAGCATGCCTGAGAACCAAAATTAATAATTATTGAAAATTTTACATACTTTGCTACGGCTATGGGCACATTTACAGTTGTCGTACACCAGGTTAGTGTGATTCATTTTCATTAAATGCAACCTCAGGAGAAGGCTTAAGCCTCATAAGCCTGCCATTGAATGCGTGCTGATAAAGGAACATTCTCTTCAGGTTATGATCCAAATGTACAGCATGTGTTTGGTATAGTGTGAGCCACTTTCACAAACTGCTCAATCATTCATGCGAGAGTTGACGTATGGAAGAAATCGAAGCTTAGAGAAGGTAACCAGCTTCTCCCGGTTTTCTCAACAAAATAATCGAGTAGATCATGAATTCGCAGGCAGTTCTCAAAGAATCATATATTCTACTTATGTTGTTGACATTTATCAACATGCATTTTATTTTCACTATAACAACGTTAAAAAGGTTTTTCCATGACAAACAGGCACGTATGCTGCTAAAGTCTCTTATGATTATTGGAGCTATACTTAATTGGTCATAGCGGTATTGGAGCATGTGTTCCTGGTTTCTTTCCCAATATCTTTACACAAGAACCAAATTTCATACAGGAGATGAGTTTATATTTTCACCCTAACAACTCGTGCTATATTGAACTTTATGATCAAATTAACATATTATTGATATGGACGCAAAATCATCCAATTTACTTCTTAGAATATTATGTATTTTTGGACTATAGTGGTTATCTTGATCGGTATTATCATAACCTTTTGCTTAAAGGTCAATTTAGGTTTTTGTCGCTTGTTGCTTTAGATGCAAATTATGCATAAAACCAAATCAAGATAGAAAACCTTTTCTGAAAGCAGTGGATACCTATAGTTTTTTGACATTTCAGAATATGATCTATTATCTGATCTGACTGCATATTTTTTCTCTGGTGTATATAGTTACCATCGGTCTTGAAGGATCCTACCTACTACATCGTCTAATGGCTTCTATGAAAATGACCAAACGGCAGGCCTATCTGATCCTTCTCACTGATGCACTCCTGTATCTTTTCCTACAGATGCATAAAGTTTTGCTTCCTTTCTTTATTGCCTTGTCTAAAACACCTTGTACTCACAGCCTGGAGTGAACATTACTGGTAGATGGGTTGGAAGTGTTGGTACTGGTGTGTCTTAAACTTAAATGAATCATGTCTAGTTCATCCAAAAGCTTATGATAGTTAACGAGAATTGGATGTTTAGTAATTCCACACATACCCTATTGAGTACAACATTAATACAATGCAAAATTTACATGGATCACAGCTGATTATCTTAAAGTTTATGGATTTAAATCGATATGTTGAATCTTGGTTTTGACGCTTCATATTCAACAGTAGACATTATGTGATGGCCATTATAGCAAGTGACATGAAAAGAGTGAATTTTCCATTCATTATGACTAGAAGGACAAGAAAATCTACTTTAAATCTTTTAGCTTAGCAATGAGTGGATGTTTCTCCCTTGGAGCCGCGTTATTCAGTATTTTATTATGAACATTAAGCTGCACAGTTTAGCTTCTGAAACCTTCCTAACGTTTCTGTTTCACTCCCAGATTCTAAGCAACAGAGGATTTGGCTTGCAAGGACGCTGTGGTGCTCTTGTTGCTTTCCAATGGGTAATTCTAATATTTCTATCGCCTCTTACAATCCGCCTGCAGTGCCTATCTAGGACATCCATTTTCTTCTCCCTAAAATGAGACATTTTGCTGTCAGGAACAATTTTTCCTCACTCTCAGACGTCTGCTTCCCCCCACCTGGATGCTTTACTCTGAGGATTTGAGTCAATACCAAGTTGGAAGGCTTCAAGCAGCTTTGCAACCATATCTATTATGACAAGCCACTGCTAGCACAATCCTGGAGGCATTCAAATAGATGGCTTGTCACATTTAATTGTAAAGAAGCTGCCTCAAGGGTCAGACAATGGCAAAAGCTTCGAGGATGAGGTGCAAAAAATCATGGATTATGTTTCTTTTAAGCCTACAGTAAGCAGTGTTGCTTCTTGGCAGAAATATTTTTTCCAGTCACAATAATTTCCGGGGTGTTTCTCGAAGGTGTTATATGATCTTTAAGAAACAAAGAATCGCCTAGATTTTTAGGTGTCGAAAACATGATAAATTATGTTATTAGTACAAAATTTCCGAATATTATTTATCAATGTAAGAAACTCTTTTCCAATGAGAGATCCAAGAATGGACTTGGAATTCCGAAATTCAGAAAACAAGCAAAATTATGTTTTTCTATGATGCATTTCTCATTTTGTGCAAACATTTGAGTCTCTTAAAAATTGCATTCAAGTTCGGTCAATGTTAAAATATGAATGAAATTTATCAAGTATCCTGTTTTGCAAGACTGCAGTTTCTTATTGATAAGCATTGCAGTAACTCTATAGCAACTAGAAGAAATGTAACATGATCAGAATAATGAAGTAAGGTCCCAAAAGTCCACACAATATGACTAGAAACAGAAAGGTTAATCACCATGAACAAATGAACTGAGACGTCCATGTCAAAGCAAATTACTTCACAGAACCCAAAATTACCAAACACCCTTTTTCTTAAAGGACGCTATTAAGCGGCTTAAATTTTTTTGCGCGGAGAAGCTGTTCGATGAAATGCTGCAGAGAAGTAAGAAACGGAATCAGAGATTAGAACCAACAATTTGGAGTGAGTGCCTAAAAGGGTATCGAAATCTGGCGTTAATTTTTTATGGGTGAGGATAGAGAGAGAGAGAGAGAAACAGCCGCCACTTTGGTGGACACTACACTAATACTATCTGTGCAAAAGGGTACTGAAAGCTGGCACATCTTACCGTCATGTAGGAGACTAGGAAATGCTGTTGAGCACGTGGGAATGAGATTAAAGTTAGATACCGTAAGGTACGATGAAGAAATTGGTTGGTTGGAGAAGATCCAACGAAGTACTTCAGATTGTTCTATTCTCCCACACCCCACCCCCCCCCCCCCCCCCCCCCCCCCCTTTTTTAAGTGTTTTGGTGGCAACCATTGGACCAGACCACATGAATAGCCGTTGAGAGGTTACAGTTAGGAGAGAAAAAAAGGTTGGTTGGAGATTGGAAGTTCCAGGCTTGCAGCCCAGCCTACTTACTAAGCTGCGCTACACACTTTAGCCAATTAGAAAAATAAATAAATAAATATAAAGAAAAAACCCTAGGGACAAAGGTTACATTTAAGCTTTAATCATCCACTTAGACACCACCTAATCATATATTGTCAATCGTTACGTACATAATAATAAAAGACATAGTATATATGTATTTTAATATTCATCTTATATAGTAGTATGTAATGGGGAAAAAATTGCAAAATAAGGACCATTTATTGCATAGCTTATATTATCATTAATATTATCTTTTTAATTCGAATTGCTTAATGCTTAATGCTCAATCGTACCACTTGAAAATTATAATGTTTTTGTTATTAGTGATGTGTTCGTAGTTATTATAGTCCATAGGTCTGATCCAAATTTCATTGATAAATTTCAATTAGTGTATGCTTGATCATTCTAAATAAAATAACAAATAATTATTAAATAATAATTTATCTAAGTTTTTTTTTCTGATTATGTTATATATTATAATATAAGAGAGGAGAATTCAAATTTAATCCATTCTGTTAAAATATCGATGTTTATACTACTACAGTAGTCTTGATATTTATTTACTCATAATGAAAATTAAGTATCACTTTATTTGAATAGTGGTAATATACTTATTGATAATCCTTATAATTTACTTTTCGAAAACACTTCCACGTACACTGTGCAAGTCCATTAAGAATTCTGTTGTTACCAAATAAACATAACTAAGACTATTAACATTATTTATTTATGTCATATAGTGCTAGTACAATTGCCAATAAATGCAATGCAATTCGAATTAGAACTTGCAATCATGTCTAATATAGTCAAAGCTTAGATTTGCAAAAAATTTATATCATTTGCTTTAGAAGGTATTAAAAGTAAAAAATTATTGAACATTTTCATGCAATCTCAATTTTTTATCTCCAAAGATGATATCAAAAGAATTTCATTCATCTATTGTCTAATTTAGACTTCTATAGTTATAATTTAGTACATAAATCATTGACTTGTTAAAAATATATAATTTTACATTCAATATTGATTGAAATGTAAAATATATACTAAATAATCATTTATATCTAAATACATTAATATCAAGGATAATTATAAAATGGATTCTTAAAATTATTAGTCAGATATAAATATTATTTTATAGATCTATAATTTTTTAATGTATATAGATATATTACTACTATTACTACAACTCTAAAACTAATGCTAAGAAAATCATATATAATAATGGTATGCAAACATTTTGAAAAAATAAGATAAAATTATCAAAAGTATTATTTACAATTGTCCTCATAGAAAATGGTTAATATGATGATGCTCTTGTGAGCTGAGCCAAGCCAAGTTAAATGAAGCCATCCAACCTTCTGATTCTTTTTTAAATTCTTAACTATATAAACCTCCCTTTTTCACTCCCACTTTCTGCTGCCTCTCTCTCTCTCTCTCTCTCTGTTGTGTGCGTTTTTTCATTTCAAAAGAAAACCATGCAAATTAAAACTCTAAGGCATCCCCTACAAGCACCATCACACAACACGAACCCCAAACGCATTTATGCACATTCCCTTCTTCCTCATAACCCCACTCGGATCTCTCTTTCCAAACAACCCCTCCACAAGAACACCTCACTTTCACCACCCAAACTCTTCACTTCCCTATCCAAACACACACACAAGCAGTTCAACACCTTCTGCATTGGTTCAAGCCAAGAGCAACTCATCGAAGAGAACCCAGAAGAAATTATAATCTCAAATGAAGAAAATGGTGCTATCTCTTTGCCAGAGGAAGAAGAGAAACAGGTTAGGAATAGAGAGGATTTGGCTGTTAAAAATATATGGGATCAAATGAAGGAGATTGTCATGTTTTCGGGTCCGGCGACCGGGCTGTGGATATGTGCACCGTTGATGAGTCTCATCTCTACGGCTGTCATTGGCCAGGGAAGCTCAACTGAGCTAGCTGCTTTAGGTGGTTATTTATAGTTTCAAAGTTAGTTGAAATTTTTATCTGAACAAATGAATAGAAATAAAGATATTGATGCTTGATTTGGCTTTTGGTGTTTGGAATATGCAGGTCCAGGTACTGTGTTTTGTGATAACATGAATCTTCTGTTCATGTTTCTGTCTATTGCTACTTCAAACATGGTTGCAACTTCACTTGCTAAGGGGGTAAGATTAGTCAGACTTTGAATAGTGTATATGATTTTTAAAGAGAAAATGGTAGGTACACCATGAAAGATAGGTGTACCAAACATGGGTGGATCAAAATCAGATCCATATGTAGCACCAGTTTGGTTTCTTTTTTTTGTTCACCATTTAGCATCCATACAATGTATTTAGCAAAAATAAGATACTAAAAGGATGAAAATAAATATATATATATACCCCTTTACAAAACTAAGCATCTAATATTTAGCTAGAAATTTTGAATTTATTACAAAAATACTAACTAACATCTCTTTTACCAATACACAAAATATATTTTTTTTAAATCCTTTTTCTTCAAAATGCATAAACTTTTACTTCCCAATTCCTATCTCTCAATCACCATTTTCATCGGATAAAATATATACCTCCTTACAAAACTAAGCATCTAATATTTCGCTAGAAATTTTGAATTTATTACAAAAATACTAACTAACATCTCATTTCCCAATACGCAAAATATATTTTTTAAATCCTTTTTCTTCAAAAAGCATAAACTTTTACTTCCCAATTCCTATCTCTCAATCACCATTTTCGTCGGATAAAATAGTTTCCAAACTTAAATTTCATATCAGATATAGATTAGAATGTCATTCTAAATAGGCCTGTGGAATCAAGAGGGTCTCATCAATCTAAATATATTCTAGTGTTGGTGCATCTATCTTTCAATCACCATAGAAGACATATCTTTTGCTCGATTTTGAGCTACGGCATAATTTTGATATTAATGGCATTTATTTTGGAAGTCATTGGGTCTACCAAGCACACTAGGAGATCCAGGATTTCCCCCAGGAGAGGCGAACCATTGTGAGAAAATATTAGGAGAGTAAAAACCATAAAAACAACAAACTAATATAGATTATTATAGAAGCCTTTTAAGTATAATTTTCAGAAATTTCCAATGTTAGGGGTTGATGCGAGACGAAAGAACATAACTCATTATGATTTGTACGAGTTATTCGAGGGTAATTTTCAGAAAATTACATAACTCGTCTCAAATGCCTAAAGCTTGTTCTTAGTTACTTTTTCTAGTAATTTGAGGTGGTTTTACTAAGATAATAATGTTGTTTCAGGACAAAAATGATGTGCAGCACCAGATATCCATCTTGCTGTTTGTTGGTTTAGCTTGTGGCACACTGATGCTTCTGATCACCCAGTTTCTTGGCGCACAAGCATTAACAGGTAAACAACAAGCTCTTATCCATGAAAGTCACAAGGGTTATGCATATTTCAAAAAATAATACGTGCTATCAACCCAGTAACTGACAGGCTCGTTAATTTCTTGTTTTCAGCTTTTGCTGGAGCAAAGAACTTGCATATAGTACCTGCAGCAACTAAATATGTTCAGGTTCTTCAATTTCCGTGAAATATCTCTGGAAATATGTTATCTATCAAGCTAAAAAGATTCTGATATTTCACTCTTCCCAGTACATTTTCTTCAAACACCATCGTAACTTCTCACTAATAATAAGAAAATGTAGACAAAATCTGCTCCGTCTAACCATTTAATCAGGACATCTCAAAGTGGTTTATCTGGTGGCAGATTCGAGGACTAGCATGGCCTGCAGTTCTTTATGGATTGGTTGCTCAAAGTTCAAGGTGAGTATACATTGAAGGCTCATATACTGCATTGTATTTACACGATGTAGAAGAGTAAAACCAAAGAAAACAGAACAATTCTGCTCACAAACAAGTCATGTGATGCTGAAATGAAACTAGAACCTGAAAAATATGCCTTAAGCTGAAGCTTGTCGTGCTGTTCTCCAAATATTTGCAGTTTGAATGATTTGCAATCTCATCCAGTCTATTCCATCGAGATATTGCATTGTTTCTACTACTCAGTAACGTTGTTAACTTTTGTGTTGGATCCAGTCTTGGCATGAAAGATTCCATGGGTCCATTGAAGGCTCTGTTAGTCGCCAGTTCAGTCAATGGTTTGGGTCATCTAGTACTATGCAAAATGCTTGGCCACGGTATAACAGGAGCCGCATGGGCAACAATGGCATCACAAGTACGTTAAAATTGAACTTCACTATCCGTTTGACTGATACTGAAACACGTTTTACATTGCGTATTCTCTTCTTCATTTATTAACTAATTGTATAAATTCTTCAGATTGTTGCAGCATACATGATGATCCAAGCTCTAAACCAGAAAGGGTTCAACAGCTTTGCCATTCAAGTTCCATCAGCCAAGGAATTTCTTCACATATTTGGTATAGCGGCCCCAGTGTTCGTGACAATGTTCTCAAAGGTTCATCAGACTTCACCTCGCTTAGTGCTGCCTTTTATGAAGATCTATGTGTGAAATTTTTTTATTTTTCAGGTGGCTTTCTACTCTCTCATCACATACTTTGCTACAGCTATGGGCACATTTACAGTTGCCGCTCACCAGGCTAGTCTTGGTTTATTTTCATCAAATTTTACCTGATAGGGAGGCTTGGGCCTCATAAGCCTGTCATTGAATACACGCTGATAAAGGAACATCCTCTTCAGGTTATGATCCAAATGTACAGCATGTGTGTGGTATGGGGTGAGCCACTTTCGCAAACTGCACAATCATTTATGCCAGAGTTGATGTATGGAAGAAATCGAAGCTTAGAGAAGGTAATTCAACTTCTCCCAGTTTTCTCAAGAAGAAAATGATTGGATAATGAATTCACAGGCCGTACTCTGAGAATTGTGCATTCCTCACATGGTGATAACATTTATCAACATGCATCCTATTTTCACAATAATGAAGTTAAAAAGGTTGTTTCATGACAAACAGGCGCGTATGCTGCTAAAATCACTTATGATTATTGGAGCTATACTGGGATTGGTCATATCGGGTATAGGAGCATGTGTTCCTGGTTTCTTTCCCAATATCTTCACACAAGATCCAAACGTCATACACGAGGTAAGTTTATAGTTTCACCCTAACAACTTGTGCTATATTGAACTTCATGATCGGACTAACATATTATTGACATGGACATATAATCAACCAATTTACTTCTTAGAATTCTATGCAGTTTTGAACTATAGTGGTTAGTATCGTGTTTGGTTAATTTATTCTTTTGGTGCTGGAATTATTATTGTGTATGGTATTATCACAGTGCTTTGCTCAAAGGTCAATTCAGGTTTTTTGTTGCTTGTTGCTTTAGATGCAAATTATGCATAAAATCAAATCAAGATAGAAAACCTTCATGAAAGCAACGGATTACCTATAGTTTTTTGACATTTCAGAATATGATCTGATCTTACTGCCTTTTCTCTGGGGTATAATGTTCCCATCGGCCTTGAAGGATTTTACCTACTACGTAGTCTAATGGCTTCTGTGAAAATGACCAAATGGCAGGCCTATCTGATCCTTCTCACTGATGCATTCCTTTCTCTTTTCCTACAGATGCACAAAGTTTTGCTTCCTTTCTTTATTGCCTTATCTGCAACACCATGTACTCACAGCCTGGAGGGAACATTACTGGTAAGATGGACCCTTTAATTCAATGTTACAGAAATCGATGAACTTTGGTACTGGAGTGTGTAAACTTAAATGAATCATGAATCATGCCCAGGTCATCCAAAAGCTTATACTAGTTAACAGTAACTTGATATTTAGTGTTTCAACACATCCCCTATTTAATACAGGATTCGTAAGATGCAACACTTACATGGATTATGGACATTTTATCTAAAAGCTAATGGATTTCAACTGATATATCAAAGTTTGATTTTGATAATACAGAGCTGTAAACATTATGTGTAGGCCATTAAAGCAGAAGGCATGATACGAGTGAACTTTCTGTTCTTCGTGACTATAAGCATAAGAAAATCTACTTTTTATTCCTAGGCATTCTTATCGTGGCATATATTGCCATGAGTCAGTGGTTAAATCCTGTGCTATGCGTATTTAACTGCCCTAACCAACTTCACTTAGAATAGAAAGACCAAAGGAGTTAGAATCCGTAACGTATTACCTTTTTTGGTGGGGGTTGCTTTATATGGCATAACAATGCAGCATTTTATGCATGTCATGCTTAGATCATCAAGAATATTTCTTTTATTTTCGAGTGTAGGCAGGACGAGACTTCAAATTTATTAGCTTAGCGATGAGTGGGTGCTTCTCCCTTGGAGCCCTTCTACTCCTGGTATTCTCTCGTTATTCTACTTTATGATGAATATTAAGTTTCAAAGTTAGCTTCTGCAACCTTCCTAACGTTTCTCTTTCACTCCCAGTTCGTAAGCAACAGGGGTTTGGGCTTGCAAGGATGCTGGGGTGCTCTTGTTGCTTTCCAATGGGTAATTCTCATCATTTCTATCCACTCTTTCAATCCGCCTGTAATAGCTCTCTTGGACATTCCGTTTTCTTTTCCCTAAAATGAGGCATTTTGCTGTCAGGCACGATTTTTCCTCGCTCTCAGACGTCTACTTTCCCCTACCGGGATGCTTTACTCTGAAGATTTGAGTCAATACCATGTTGGAAAGCTTAAAGCAGCTTAGCAACCATGTCTACCATGCCACACTACTACTAGCTAAATCGTAGAGGAGTTCAGGTAGATGACTTCTCACATTTAATTGCCAAGAAGCTGCCTCAAAGTGTCAGATAATTGGCGACTATTTCCAGGATGAGACGCAAAAAATTATGGATTATGTTTCTTTTTAAGCCTACAGTAAGCAGTTTGCTTCTTGGCCGAATTCTTTTTTCCAATCACAATAATTTCTAGGGTGTTTCTTGTAGGTACTATATGATTTTAAGGAACAAAGAATCTCCCAGAATGTTAGGCATAAAAAACATGATAAATTGTGCTCTTATTACAAAATTACTCAATATTATTTATTAGTGCAAGAATATTTTTTCCATTGAGTGATCCAATGGACTTGGAATTCTGAAATTCAGAAAACAAGCAAATTTATGTTTTTCTATGATGCACTTCTCATTTTGCACAAATAATGTATGACTTGAGCCTTTTAAAGATCGTATTCCGTTGGGCCAATGTTAGTTTTGCAAGGCTGCAGTTTCGTATTGATAAACATCGCAGCAACTAAATAGAAACTAGCAGAAATGCAACTTGATCAGAATAACGAAGTAAGATACCAAGTAAGTCCACACAATAGACTAGAAATGTTAATCACCATGAACCAATGAACTGAGATGTCCATATCGAAGCAACTTACTTTGGGAAAGCACTTTATTTATGATGAAAGGCATGAGCATTAAGAGAATTATTTGGGAATTGAACAGGACAGAACCATGAAATAGAAAAATGCAGCATTAATTGACAAAATTGGAAACAACCACCACATTCTACTTACAGATGTAAGTAATGTAAATACACTAAGGCATCGTCATGTTCAGCAATTGACCAAATGAACATAAACGAACTAACAGCAGAAACAAAGGAGTCGATTACATACCTCTAGCCATTGCAAAGCTAATTGATGCTCCACTGGAAATTGGTTACTGGGTCTTTGTTTCGGTTTGGTGCTTCTAAACCTTAACTCTCTCAAAACAATGGTGTATTTTTTTGTAGGAGAGTAGGCTTAGAGACCCGAAAATTGATGTTAATCCAAAAACTCAATCCATTAGTGAGTTGTTGCTAAAAAATCGGAAGCATTTTGGAATGTTGGGGAAGTTGTTTGCTCGTTCCACAAATCATAGGATCCATGGACCATGTCTCCAGCAGTTATTTCCTAAAAAAAGGAGAAAATCCATCATTCTCCTACTTGGTCCATGTATTCCATAATTCATCTTAATGAGAAACAAAATACACAAATCATGGTAATAGGTCCTCTAATGATGAATATTATCTCACATGTATTACAATGCATTGTGCCTCTCAAGCCCATAGAACTTGATGAATAAACCCGATGTTTATTTGAGGTCCAAACTTAATAATATTTCTCAAAATAAATGAATAGACAAAATGTGTACACAAAGCCAAATGGGAAAACATCAACTAAATAAGAATTTCATTGAAACATCAAATGCATGTACAATAAAAATTACATCATGAAACCAAATCTCATTCTTACTACGTGATCCTTAAAATTCTTTGGTGGCATGCCTTTAGTTAAAAGATCAACTATCATTAACTCAGTGCTAATGTGCTCAATGACCACTCTCTTTTCCTTAACACATTCTCTTATGGCTAAGTACTTTATGTCAATATGTTTACTTCGACTACCACTTTTATTGTTCTTAACCATAAATACAGCAGCTGAATTATCACAATACAATCTCAATGGCTTAGAAATAGAATCAGTAATTCTAAGCCTAGACATGAAACTCTTCAACCATACACCATGTGAAGTAGCCTCAAAACAAGATACAAACTCAACTTCCATAGTGGAAGTAGCAGTCAAGGTCTGCTTTGCACTCTTCCAAGACATGGCTCCACCGGCAAGCATGAAAATGTAATTAGATATTGATTTACGTTGATCAACACAACCAGCAAAGTCCGCATCAAAATATCCAATGACTTTTAGATTGTCAATCTGTTTATATATGAGCATGTAATCCTTTATCCCTTGAAGGTATCTCATTACCTTCTTTGTAGCCCTCCAATGGTCAACACCCGGGTTACTCTGATATCTTCCTAGCATCCCAACAACAAATGCAATGTCAGGTCTAGTACAGACCTGAGCATACATTAGGCTTCCAATAGCTGAAGCATATGGGATGTTTTTCATTTGTTCCCACTCAAGCTCACTTTTGGGGCATTGGCTTAACCCGAATCTATCACCCTTCACAATAAGTGCCACACTTGGTGAACAATCCATCATCCGAAATCTCTCTAAAACTTTGTTAATATAGGTTTCTTGAGACAAACCTAAAATGTCTCGAGATCTATCCCTATGGATCTTAATGCCAATGACATAAAATGCCTCATCCATATCATTCATATCAAAGTTCTCCAAGAGGAATTGTTTCACCTCATATAGTAAACCATTATCATTGGTTGCAAACAAAATATCATCCACATACAGCACAAGAAAACAAATTTTACTCCCACTGACCTTTTGGTATATACACCAATCCATAATGTTCTCTTCAAAACCAAATGAAGTGATGACATCATGGAATTTCAAATACCACTGACAAGAGGCTTGCTTTAATTCATATATGGATTTATTAAGTTTGCATACCAAATGCTCACCTTCACCAGTAGAGAATCCACCAGGTTATTTCATGTAAACCTCTTCCTCTAGATCACCGTTAAGGAAGATCGTTTTCATATCCATTTGGTGCAACTCCAAATCAAAATGTGCGACTAATGCCATAATTACACGAAAGGAATCTTTCTTGGATACAGGAGAAAAGGTCTCGTGTAGTCGATTCCTTCCATTTGAGTGAATCCTTTAGCAACAAGTCTTGCTTTATGTCTCTCAATGTTGCCCTGTGAGTCCTTTTTTTTCTTAAAGACCCATTTGCATCCAATGCTTTTTACACTATCAGGCAACTTGACGAAATACCAGACTTTGTTAGATGCCATTAAATACATCTCTTCTTTCATGGCACTATACCACAAGTTCTAATCCTTAGAACTCATGGCTTGTGAAAACGTCTGTAGATCATTTCGGCTCCAACATTGTAGTCAAACTCTTGTAGATATACAACATAGTCATTAGGAATTGTTGATTTTCTTACTCTAGTAAATCTTCTCAATGCTACATCAACATTCTCCTGAAGAGTAGGATCATATTGTTGAGCCGATTGTTTAATAGCTTCGAGCATCTGTTGAACTTCAACATCTACTGAATCAGGATTAATAGCTTATGATAACTTTGGGACTGGTTCTTCAACACGCATTTGTGCTGGAGGCATGTTGTTAACAACAATGATTAGTCCACTACTTGAAGTGGCATACTAAGCATCTAAATTATTTTTCTCAAAACCAATGCTCTAAGATCGATCACTCTCACTAATCAAGTCATTCTCAAGAATTTTTACATTTCTTGATTCCACAAACTTAGTGCTATGAGATGGACAATAAAATATATATCCCTTAGACCTTTCAACATATCCAATGAAATACCCACTAATAGTCCTTGGGTCTAACTTCTTCTCATGTCAATTGTAGACTCTTACTTCAGACGGACATCCCCAAACGCACACATGTCACAAACTCGGTTTCCACCCCTTAAATAACTCAAACGGCGTCTTTTAGACAGCCTTAGTTAGGACCCAATTCAATGTATACACAATTATTTTAAGAGTTACAGTCCATAAGAAGTCAGGAAGCTTGGAGCTTGCAAGCATGCTCCGTACCATGTCTAATAATGGTCAGTTTTTCCTTTTAGCTACTCTATTCTAGTTCAGAGAACCAAGTAAACTATATTGGGCAACAATCCTATTCTCTTGAAGAAACCTTATAAATGGACCAGTTGCTTGTCCACTCTCTGTATATCTACTATAGTACTCTCCACCTCTATTGGATCTCACGATCTTAATTTGTTTTCCACATTATTTCTCTACTTCAGCTTTAAACACCTTAAAAGCATCTAGTGCTTCATTCTTGTTATTAACTAAGTAGAGATACATATATCGTAAGTAATCATCTATAAAAGACACAAAGTACTTATTACGATACACATCCATGTCTGGACTACAGATGTTTGTACGTATGATTTCCAATAATTCAGAGTTCCTCTTAGCACCTTCTTTGACTTGTTAGTCTATTTTCCCTTAATATAGATTATACAAATCTCAAAATTGATAAAATCTAAAGTACTAAGTACCCTATCATTCACTAACCTTTTAATTCCATCAATGGATATATGTCCTAATCTCTAATGCCACAACATAAAGGATTCTTCATTTACAACACATCATTTAGTGCCAACCTTCTCATGAACGTGCATAATAGTATGGTTATCATCATTTCATAAATTAAGAAGAACAAGACCATCAAACAAAGTATCAAATCCAATAACATCTTATTTACAAAACAAATTAAATCTGAAATCTGAAAAATTAAATGAATAACCATCTAATGCAAGTCTGGAAACTAAAATTAAATTCCTAGAGTAACCAGGGATATAAAATATCTTTTTCAAGTTTAATATGTAACCACTACTCAAGAATAAGCTGCACATCTCAATAGCTTCCACATGTGAGGACATCTTATTGCTTGAATAAATGCTACGCTCACTTCCCACTGGCTTCCGCAATTCTACTAAATCCTGCAATGAATTGGTCATATGGATTGTAGAACTAAAATCAATTCATCACATGTTATGATTAACATCAATCATATCGGATTCATAACAAATAAGTGAAAGTTGAGTACCTTTCTTATCAAGCCATTACATGAACTTAGATCATTGGTTCTTCATGTGCCCCTTCTTTTCACAAAAGAAGCACACAGCCTCCTTTTTAATGTCCTTCACGGGAGGGATTTTCCCTTTCCCTTTATCTTTGGCCCGATCCTTCTTTTTGCTCTTCCACTAAGTAGTTAAGTTCACCTTTTCCTTCATAAGCAGTTTGCCCTCCTCCTGAACACACATGGTCAATAATTCATTGATTGACCATTTATCCTTATGTGTGTTGTAAGATATCTTAAATGGGTCATATTGTTGAGATAAAGTGGATGTAATGAACTAGGAAAGATTCTAACAACTCAACCTCTCATGCGCATGATATGATCATGCATACCCTTAACGCTAGTGAGCCTCAGAGTCGAAAGCTCTATGATTAAGGTGTTGGTCATTGCCTTATCTGAAGTAACAAACTGCTCATCAATGGCCTTTAGCTAATCTTAAACCTTTTCATATTGCTTGACAGAGACCCTTATACCAGCAAAAATTTTAGTCTTTATGAACATAACCGACAAGCAATTAGATCACTCCCATTTTTCATAAAGACTTATCGCATTTGGAGTGTTGGTTTCATTTACTGCAGGGGGCTCCTATTTCCTTATGGTATAATCAATGTCCATCCATCCCAATTGAAGGAGAACTCTCTCCTTCCAAACCTTATAATTATCCCTTTTGAGTTCGAGAACATCACATCGCATATTAGAAAAATTAACAGGTTGAATTGCTACAATAATTAAACATACATATTCATTTACAAAAAAAAATTGAGGTTAATTAAGATATGTCATGTTTTACCAATGTAAAATCATATTAAAGTATGAATTTAGTGACATAAAACTTGCTTGTGGGCTAAAGTTCTAATTCAATTAAATTCATCTAAAACGTTACGATAAAACTATCAAATTATGTTCCCTTTCCTAATCACTGTAGGTAAATTAGAAAATATAATTTGATATTTTATTCTAATCAATCATACACAACATAATAAAAATTCATGTGAGACAAAATTTATTATATTGCATATAATTGATCACAACTAATGTTTATTTTCACGTGTGATCCCATCATCCTTAATATATACAATTTTAATTAATTAAAGATGCTGTGGTTATCCTTTAATTAATTAAAATTTTATGGATCACATAAACATTAACTAAATCCCTAGGCTCAATTATTGTAAAACCATAAGCAATAACTTATGAACTTAACTCTAATATACTTATATCATCTAATTAGCATTACATGTATAATAATAGATCATAAGTTATACATATAATCAAATAATAATATAAGCATATATCATGATAATTAAATTCACAAAGCCAATAAAAATTAATTTACTTTAATAATTAACACAAACAATTTTAATATGTAAATTTTTTTACTATATGTTATCCATATAATTAATAATAAATAATATAGATACATTAAAATTATAAAAGTTTAATTTTATTAAGTATTGGAATCCCGATTTAAAGCTTATTATATTTATAATAAATTTCCGAATATCACATAAAGATGCTTAGCTCAGCTAGCTGAGTTTCACACCATGCACATGTGCGATCACGGGTTTGATCCAGGGCAAGCGCATTCTACGCAAGCCAATTTTTTAAATTGGCACATGCAATGCGCGCGTGAGAGTTGGCACGTGAGCGTGCTTCTACCAAAGACAATGACAACTAATAGCATGCAGTCAAATGTCTTCAGTGGTCCCTGAATTTTTTTTTTTTTTTGTCATCTTCAACCTTGAGTCGGGTCGTTTTCGACCCCGTTCTGACTTGAGGCTCCAAACGGAAAACTTGATGGTTCTCCTATTAATTTAAATGCTAAATTTAATGTTTTAAATCCCATAAGACATAGGAAACAATTTTCTATGTATTTCTAACCTTATAGGGTTTAAAAAGCATAAAAAAAAAATTAATGCCCAATTAATTGAAAAATCAAAATTATAGATGAACCGATATGCAAGGCCGAAGGCAATGTATAGCTCTGATACCAAATGTAAGTAATGTAAATAGACTAAGGCATTATCATATTCAACAATTGACCGAATGAACATAAACAAACCAACAGCGAAAACGAAGGAATCGATTACATACCTCCAGCCATCACAAAGCTAACGTAAATGGTACTCTACGAAGATTGGTTACTAGGTCTTTTTTCGGTTTGGTGCTTATAAACCTTAACTCTCTCAAAACGATAGTATTTTTTTTTGTAGGAGAATAGGCTTAAGGATCCCAAAAATTGATATTAATCCGAAAACTCAATCCATCAGTGAATTGTTGCTAAAAATTGAAAGTATTTTGGAATGTTGAAAAAGTTGTTTGGTTCCACACTGGGATTCATGGACCACATCTCCGGCAGTTATTTCCTAAAGAGAAGGAGAAAATCCAGCAACAGAAAGTTCCTCTAAAAATCCGCGAGAACACTGCAAGCTTCCTTCTCTTTGGTGTCAGAATCCACTGTGAGTCTGCCATACTAGGAGTAGGACTTAGTCAGCAGATTTAAGTCGTTACAGCACGGGAAGCTTAGAACTGCTTAACATCCTTAATGATTTGTCGTTTACCCGAGAAAATGTTTGTTATTAGCTTATAATATTTGTTATTGATCCCCTATGCTCGGGATTGTCAAGCAAAGCACCATTTCTGAAGGAAAATTTTATTTTCCCCTAAAAATCTCATTTGCTGGGTTAGTTATATTCTGATTTGTAAGAGACAAAAGATGTTCTTCCCTTTTTTAGGTGTTCAGAATGCGATATTAACATTATCCAAGGAGATATCCCAGCCACACCAGTAAAGGATGAACTTAGATAATCTATGCAACTCAATAAACGAGAATAGGTTTTTCGCTGAACAAAGTATCTTTTCTAATGCCACATTGCATAAACAATTTTTATGGGGACATTAATCGATAGCTTTCACTTTGGAGAACCCAAAAGAATTTGACGATCATTGAATGGTCTAAAAACACATAAGATATCCAGGTTAGCATTTAACTTGCAAGTTTTGAGGTACAGAGTACATTAAGTGAACATTGTTAATTATGAGATTAGCACAATCACCATACATGGTGAAGAAGATGAAAACTGGTGCTGATTCAAGCCCTTCACAGGGATCTACTAATTGAACCAGTACCAAGCACGGTATGAAAAAATCAGGATATAGGACAAGATAAATAAAATAAAATAGAACCCTTGGGAGCCTAATGACTCCCTTCAATATAATCTTAACTGATCCAGCTTCACCATCATGAATAACTGCTTTGTAGTTCCCCGGTTGGAATTCATTCAACTATCACAGCATTCAGGTAAAACACCAAAAGCTCTCAAAAGTGCAGCACATGGCAGAAGACAAAATTGCGAGCTGCTCAAATACTGCCACTCCGATGACGACCAGGCCTAGATGCTCTTGATGCTACAGCCTCCCTCTGCAATCATTAAAAGAAACTGCTTAGTGGTTGCATGGCGCAATTTCTGACCGAGAGGTCTTGAAACAATATTGCTTCTAATCTAAAATCTTTTAACTTCACAAGGTATCCCTTTCATTTAAAATAGAACTTACTTTTAACAATATTCTGAGAGAAATTATCTGAGGAGGAGAAGAAAGAGGTAATATATATATATATATATTTTAGATGCTTATTTAAATGTTTTGGTCGAAGAGAGAACAGCGAATGAAAGGAGATATACCTCCTCCTCCATTAGATAAATTTAAATATATATAAAACCTTCAAAACTGGATCAGTTTGAAGAATTCTGAGCAGAAACAATTATAGATATATTTCTCTTTTCTTTTCCATTTTGCAGTTCCATTCTTATTCTCTAGATAGTCAGTATACAATAATTTGCCCTTCTCTTTCAGGATTAATGACTAAATAACATAATACCGAATCTGTTCCCTTTTTCTTCTTACCAACTCTCTAGGAATTTTATTATCCATTTCCTTCTTTCTGAATCATTCCAATAAAACATAAATGCAACAGTTTTTTCACCCTGTGAATGCCTCAAAAATGATTTTCCACGGAAATGTGTATTAGAAAACATATAGAAATCCAAAAGACATGGATGATAATCAGAGATTGTTTTTAAGTAATGAAACAAAAGAATATAACCTTACAAAGAATAACATCAGATTTTCCAAAACCTAAGGGTTACTTTTTAGTATTACGATTTTCTGTTTTATGTTTTCTCAACTTCTACCTACCATTTCCATTAATTTAGTTTGCATTACATAACTGTACTAGTTATGCTTAAGGCAAATGCAGAGGATGAGATGGAGTTCCTTTTAAACTATACTTATTTCTGTCAAATGGCAGAAAAGGCAAGGAGTGACAAAGTTTAAATGGGTGACTCTCGGTTAACAATAAAAAAGAAAAGGATACGCAGCAAAATTTTGGGATAAATCACTGTATGCCTTTCTGCTATTATGTTATTACCATGATCACGGACTTAGGCATGAATTCTTTTCTGACAAAAACCCTGCGAGTTTTCATCTTCTTCTCTTCTGCCTTCAGTTTGGTGAGGCTAGGTCTATATATGATGATTGTACGACCTATCTGACCAACAACGACAGAGCCAGTAAGCATCTCCAATTGCCGAACCACATCATCCAGCTCACCTGGGCAACTTCTGTGAATTTTGATCTGCACAGACAGATCAAGAAAATAATGGAAGTCCGTGAGAAAACTAAGAAGAAATTATCCTGCACTCCAAAATTTTAAAACAATATGAGTAAGTACCCCAGAAAATGACAATCAAAATACCAATCTTTGACAATTATGGCATCACAAAATGCAATCATGCGTTTTTCAATAAAATGATGTTGAAATATGGGTAAAGCTTACCCAACCTCATTATTTGCGTCAAATTCCTGATGCAGCCAGATAGCCATTGAAATGGCTAAGAGGATTAAAACCATAGAGAATTGAGAAAGCACAAGTCCCCAAGGGGTGGATGGAGGACCATCATTTATCCACTTTAAAAAAAATAAAATAAAATAAATATATATGTATATATATATATATATATATATTGAGTACACATTCTGTTGGCTCATGGTCAAGCAAAGTTGACCAAATCAGCACTTATTATTAGGGGCAAATGATCATTGCTATCTTATAAGTTAATAAATCTGATGGCCAACAGTTGGTATTAGAAGATAAAGATAATTAGGGCAGGCATTGAAGCTTATCTTGTTGATAGCTAAAATAGGTTGCAGTGATCCCGAAATAATAGTTCTTTAAGAATCCTCTATAATTAGATTCTCGCAGACAAAGCATTATGATATTGGAGACATACATAAGGAATTATCATTAAAAATAAAAGCAAAAGCCACTAAGGCACTGAGTTGCCAACAGATTATGCTTCTCTATGAGTCTAAAAGACCC